>VZTT01014697.1:1245-75317 GCA_013400855.1 Buphagus erythrorhynchus | reverse complement strand
TGATAGGTGCTGCAGTTAAACAGAATCCTGGAGCTTGGTGCAAAAGGACAGATGTGAGAAGTTCTCTGACAAGCAGTCAAACAGGGACTTTCTCCACGTGGCTGCTTTCACCTATAAATGCAGGGCCACCACAGAATAAATGTGAAGGATGTCAGCCTAGTGGAACCAACAGGTAATGTTTGCAGTTCATCCTGTTTCATGGCATATCCCCCAAACATACACTAGTTCAATATTTGGAAAAGACTGAATCTCTGCGAGTGCTTCATAAGCATTTTTTCTGCTTTTATTTGAAAAAGCATGTTTATTTCTCTGCTTGAGTTATCAATAGAAAATATGCCAGTGGCTTAATCAGTGAAGTGAGAAAAGTAAGAAACCTGTGCAGTGGAAATGAAATAGTTTTTGGTAAGGTGGTGGTACCATCCCACCACTCAGGCCTGTGGTACCTGTACCCAATATTAGGTCACAAGGGAAAGACTAGGGTGCTTTGCTAGTAGAAAAACAATGGAAACCCCAGACCTTTTTCTCCCTTATCACTCAAAAGTGTGCATCACATGGAATGAGAACATTAACTAATGTTTGTTGCCTCAAGATTATTATCTCCCAAACTCCATTGCTCTTCTGACTTTTAAACACAAAACCTGGTGCTGCTTTCCAGTCATTAACTGACTTTCACAGTTATGCCCTAAGCTTCAGCTAATGTAATTCCAGGTAAACAGCTGGAACCGCAAACAAAACATTATCCCTTTAACAGCTAAGTGAATTATGCTACTATTTAATCACCTAATTTAAAATTAAGTTTATGATTCATAGAAGTAATAATGCACAACAGATGGATTGTTACTGCTGCTAAATGGTCGGATATGTGACATTCCTTCAGCTTGATATGCAGTTTGGGGTTCATCAGGAGGTGTTTGGTGAAGAATTGACAACAGAGGGATTCTGCTTCCACAAGTAATGACACGGTGCAGTTGATCTGTGTTACAAGGAGAGTTTTAACACCTTATGAGAAGGCAAAAATGTAAACTCAGAACTCAGAGAAGGTAGATGAGCAGATTTCATGGGATTTTTTATGTAATTCCACCTTTCAAAGTGATCTAAATTTTAGGGAAAAGGCCATTGCTAGTGCATAGGAAAGATGATATATATGAGAGAGTTAGATCCTCCCCTTTATTCAAATGGAGTTGATTCAATGAGTTGATTCAAGTGAGTCTTCATACAAAGGGTTCAAGAGAATGTATAGAATGTATGAATTGCCACATATTTCCTCAGCTGGAGAACTCAGTGTTCTCCAAGTTCTGTTGTACTCTGAAGCCAATATAAGGGCTGTCACTCACTCAGTATTTTACAGATACATTGGGTCCAAGTATCATTTGAGAAGCTTTCATTTAAAAAGCAGGTAGATTTAGACCAAAAATGTCTGTAACATTTGTATTGAACAGTCTAGAAACCACTGAGGATCCTTGCACTGAATCTGGTGGTTCCAAACCTCCAAACCTTCTCCCTGTATTGTGGACCAGAACTTCTGCTTTCCAGAGGTAGAATTTCTCCTGAGATGATATGATAAACAAAACCCTGGAGTCTGTAAGCTCCATAGCCATCCATACATACCATTGTAAATGCACTTTCCACTGCATTGCAGCTCTGGTGGTTGAATGGTTGTGACTCACATTGTGTAAGTGCTGAGAAGGCCACTAGAAATAGCTGTGGTGACACTTAAATGTTGTTCCAGATGTGCTGATGTGTTTTCAGAGTTCTTTTGCTTTGCAAGTTTAACGTCCTAAACGTTAATAGGAATTCAAAAGAAAATAGAAGAATATTAGAATACAAGTTTTTGTAAGGAACTTTTCCCTTTTCTATTTTTGTCTTCTCTGTTTCATCCCCTTTTCAAGAAGAGTGCAGCAGTGATTTATGAAGAAGAAACACAGACAGACCTGTTGGGATTTTAGATTTTAGTTGGAGTTTTTTATTTTGTTGGTTTTTCTTTCATTTTAGAGCTCCAAAAATTATACAAATTTGAAGATTAGTTAGAAATAGAGTAGAAGAAAAAGGCAAATATGAATAATAATGCTCCTTAAAAATCCAAAGCCAAACAGCTGAAGAAAAAAAGAAAAAGGAAGACAGAGAAAAAGAGGGAAATAAAAGTGGAAAATTTCTGTTTTGATGATGGCTTGTTTAGAAAATGGCTGATTTTGTTAAAACTATTATGATCAGTAAGCTTTGACTAACAGTACCTGCTAAAGGAACCTAAAGCTTCCTTCTAAAGGAACCTGCTGTTCACATCCATGGAATTCACTATATCATGCCACTTCCTCTAGGAAAATCAAGTTCACATTCCTGGAACAAGATGCTTTGAAGGACTGCTCCTCTCTCCAAGGAGCTCATCCTTTCCACCAGTTTTCCTTTTTGATTTTAATGTCCTCATTTAGTAGTTGGATTTCAGACCAGGTGGAATGTGAAAAGCAGATCTGCTGGAGAAAGGCATAGTTATACACACAGAAATAGCACAGGGCTGCAGACTTCCAAGGCTTTCAGATGATTTGTAAAAAAGTTGCATCTCACTGATTGAATCCCAAATGCCTGGTCCAGTGTCATGCTCTCATTTATGCAGAAAAAATTTTCCTTACTTGAAGTGCATCGTGTAAGAAATTTGATCCCTAAAATATGAGTAAGTCTTTACTGCGACTCATAATATATGTATTTTTTCAGTCCCAGGCATTTGACAAGAATTGAGTTTTAAAAGCTGATTTTAATATCAGCAGCTGAGTGTTGCAAGTCTTGAAGGTGATCTGGTGCACTGTATAAATGAGTTCCTGATGCTCCATGGAAAAAGACACGTGTAAGGAGTTCTCTGATGCCAAAAATTAAACTTTTGAGAGCTTTGTGGTATATTTTGGCAGTGTTATTGCAGGAGACTTGTTTTAGACCCAATACTTTTAAGGGTGTCTGAAGCTACAAATGCCTTTTTTTAAAATTACAATTCAGGAGGCAGAGTAGACTATATTCCATGGTGTTACTATAAAAAAATACATACCTGCCCTACAGCAGATAAACATTGCAATCCTTCTGTCAATGTAATTTTCTGTGGCTTTTATTTTTGTGCTTTTGCAGTATAGCAACTGAATGGTGCCTGTTGTCTTGTATTGCTGAAAGCAGGGCAGTTATAAAGCCTGGCAATGATGCTAAATTAGTTTACATGCTGGAGGCTGACAGAAGCTGTTTTCCTACCTTTTTGCAAGCTTTGATTTTATTCTAAAGATTAGGTCCAATTCCTGATGCTACCTAGTGGGAATACCAGAGAATGAGCCTTAAAACTAAGAGTTGCTGCTCTATTTACTTCCTTTTTTTTTGGTTACCTATTTTCTAGTTTCTTAACTGCTAATTGGTATCAGGTCAGTAATGTGCAGGAAAAAATTCTATTCTATTCATGTCTCTTAAATCTTCATTACTGTAGCATCTTAGAATCTTTTGGTAGCACATTGAACCAAATTATTCTCATTTGTCAGGTATGCTTACATCTCTTAGCCTCTCCAGAGGCAGAACTGTGTGCAGACCTGTGTTTGGGATTTAGAGGTACAGTTGCCATAATTCCCCTGGGACAAGACAAATTTTCTTTCTCATCTAATGTTACAGGCCACGTACTTTGTACTTTGATCAAAACCTCAAGTTTTGAAAGGACAGAGGAAGAGATTTATTGTGCTTTAGAGAAAATCACTTTTGTGAATGCTTTCCAGTATTGGAAACTGCAGTTCAGAAGCAGAAGGCCTTTGTGCTCCTGCTCTGATGTCAGGCTCTTTTGATTGCTTTGGCTCATTGTCTGGCTGCTGGAACTTCTTGCCCTATTCAGGGCTCATTTTCCCTGTGGCCTTTCCAGCACAGAGCAGTGTGAAGGACAGGGATGTGGGGGAGTCAGGCAAGTGGGGCTCTAAGTCCTTCTGCTGAGATTTTAGAGTGACAGCTCTCTCACTGCTCATAATCTCCTTACTAGAAAAACCCACTACACTTTCTTGTGTGCGGCCAGAACTTCTCCCTGTGCCTTGTGATTAACTAAGAGGAAGGGAAAAAACCCCACAAAGATCCAAACACAGTTCTGAATTGTGTCACTTTGTTCATTTAAAAACAGTGTACAGTGAATTGGTAAGCCTTAACTTTAATAATAATTCTCTGTCCTTAAATCTACTTAGGACTTTAGGACTATTTAAGACTTGTCTTTTCAAAAGATGTGTTTTGTACTTTCAAAAATAACAGCAATCATAGATGGATTCCCAGGCTTGCTTCAGCCAGCAGCTGTGGTCATCTAGCAAAGCTTCAGGATGTCTGATCATGCTTCAAAGGCCACTGCTGAGATCCAGGGTGAGCTTATTCTAAAACAGTCCCCTTATTCTTGTCCAGTCTTTTCTTCATAAATCTTTCCTGTCCAATCTTTTCCCCATAATTTATTTTGTAGTTATTTTTTTGCAGAACTAGAAGGAAAGAATATGGTCAGCTCTGCTAAAGGCTTTTAGAAACTTGAATTTATTTAGCAAAATGCCTACCAATAAGCATGGAGAGGGGTAGATTTTCAGGATTTATAATACATTTTTAACAAGTCACACAAATTGTCAGTCTCTACAACTTTTTGCAAATCATGACATCTGTCTTGGGACATCAGTACTTACATTTGAAATTGTAAGCTTTTATATCAGTATCGCTATCAGCTTGTGAACCACAACTGTGGAAGGTCAGTTCATCATTGAATTGACTTCAAAGGGAATGTTTGAGGACAGTTCCACAAAGTACCTACATAGCAGTGAAACTTTCCTGGAAAGACATACCTCCTGCAAAAAAGTGTTGAATGATTTGCAGTTTCAAAAATTATCAAAATATTTTTAAGAAAAATTTCTGTAAAGGAAAATTCCTGATTATTCGTGCTGTTTGCTTTTGAAATTTTATGTTAATTTTACCATAAATCCTAACATTTAGAGATGTCAGAATTGGCTTCTTAATTGGGTATGTGATTATGTAGATATTCCTGGAAACAAAAGGTAATTTTGTGAGTTTCCAAGAAATATATTTGCAAGAAAGAGCAAAAATGGCTAAAGGTCAATGATGAATATAGTTCAAGTTAGAGTATTTATAGTCTTCTTAGTCCTCCAAGCCTGTATCATGTGGAAAAAATATTTGGGCAGGTGATAGAATAGCACATAATTTGTACAGTTCCCCGGTTATTTAAATTAATTAGTAAAATCTCTGGGAAATGAGTGTAACAGCATTCTGACTGGACTTATACAGCATCTGTAGTAACTTCAGTCATGGAATGATTTTATTTCCTGTGCAGAAGGAAATGAGTGTCCTAAAGATAAGGAAACTGCTCTAAATAGGTGAGAATTTACTTCATGTAACACAGCTGAATGCCATGACTGATGAAACATTAATTACAGCACTGTCTTATGGGACACCCACCCTACCATGATGCTCCTGTCCTGCTCCTGTCATTATTTGTATGTTCTTTTGTTCATATTTCTAAAAATTCTTAAACTCTTCAAGAAAAAGGTTCATTTTAGGGACAGTTTTCTTTGGAAACAGAAATCATTCTTTAGTGTCATATGCATTTATCAGATTTATTCTTAGCAATCATATGAGTGACAAGTGCATATTTAGTGATGGCCATAGTTCAGCTACATTCTCTATATTTCCTTCCTCCTCCTGCAGCTGGATCAGCCTGTTTGCTGTGCTGCCATCACCATTGCCCTGTGCCAGTCAAGGAATTGGAAGCAAATCATGCATGAAAGGAGAGGAAAATAAGTTCAGTGTGTTGAGAAATGATGCCCAGTACTTTAATAATATGGTAGCATGGGATAGTTTATAATTCATGTGTCCTGAATATAACCTGGGCTTTTCTTCAGTCTGTCTCTCCCATCCTTGGGTAGTCAGAGATGCTGAAATATACACAAGACACTCTGAAACCTGAAAATGAAAACCAAAACATCTGTGCTCATGATTACAGGATTTATAGAACTGGGATCTAACTCTCATCCCTATGAGAGCCCTCAGCCAAACAGGGTTAGTGGAAGAAATGATGGTATTTTGCTCACTCGTGGCAAGAATAGGTCATGACCAAAAAATTACTGTTCCTATGAAGGTTTTTCTGGGACATTTCCTTGTCTATTTCTGATAATTTTCTTTTCAGAGATGTGATGTTTTAATAGCATTAATCCTTTAGTATTTTTTAGTGCAGTGTGATGGGGTGACAAGTCAAAAATTGACTTATCCTACTGGGATTTGTATCCTTTATGAAAAAGACTGATTTCCTAAATGTAGATTGAAGAACAAATTTTTCTATCAATAGTAGTGTCTGCCTATTCTGGAGTTGGATGGGTGTGACACATTTCTCCACAAAGCAATTGCTGAATCTCTGAAAAACTCTATTTTAGCTCTGCTCTTGGTTATTAATGAGGATTTTATAAAAGTAGAAAATATAGTAGAACAGAAAATCACTAGTTAAAATTTTCTTGTATTAAACTGAAATAAAAAAGGAGTCGACTTTGTGCTACAAAAGCTGAAACTGTGAAAAATTCAGGAGTGGAAGAAAGTAAGCCAGGCATTGTGAGCTGTTGACTCTGCTCTCAATAAAATACAAATCTTTAGAACACTTTTTAACAGTAAGAGTGAATAAATAACAGTTTTTAGTGGGAAGTGGAATATGACATGCTGTTCCTTTACCAGTGATAAATCAGGTAATCTTAAGTTACTCTTTTTGAGAGGATAACTGTGGCAGAATTGAATCAATGTGGATTTCAGGAACAGAGAGATATATAGAAATTTATTAATTCAGGTGCAGAACTAATGATCTGTGCACATCTTTATGCAAAAATTCAAAGGTCAGTGGAAGTTGGTAAACAACTCACAACGGTGGTTTGCAGTGGAGGAGAAAGTGCTGAACTGATGCATTTAGAATTCCCAGGAAACTTTTTCTTGTGATCTTGGCATAACAAGTACAAATGTGCTAATTAACTTGCTTATAACTCAGACTTGAAGATGACATCAATTTGGAGAAGTAGGAGAATACTAAGCAGGGAAGAACGAATTATATGAAGGGCTGTAATGATAGAAATCAGATGAAAGTATAGGAATACAGCCTGTGTGATCAGGAAAATCTGCTGAAGTTGGAGACTCAGCAATTATAATCAAGAGTCAGAAGGCCACCACTGTGCAAAGGTTTCTTGCTGATCAGAAGGAAACTTTTAGCTGCAGTGAGATATAAAAGTACAAAAATGTGCATGTAATTTGAGGAGCTGTTGCATGTCAGGGTTTTACAGCAGAAATTAGTGCCTTCATAAAAGACTGTAGTGGACTGATTCTGGAATATCCTAAACTATCCTGGTCAGCAGTTTCAAGGAAAAACTGCCAAGCCAGCTATGAAAGAAAAGTCAATCTTACAAGAAACTATGATAGAAATGTAATGCATTGTATCTCTAATATATTGAGAAACTATGTACCAGTGGGGAAAAGGGTGGATTTGAGCTAAAAGAAAATACAAAGTCAAGTTATAATAAACTGATTATAAATACATTTGAAGTAGAAATTATAGTTTCTTGCTCTGATGAGTGTCT
Organism: Buphagus erythrorhynchus; assembly: GCA_013400855.1. Taxonomy (NCBI): domain Eukaryota; kingdom Metazoa; phylum Chordata; class Aves; order Passeriformes; family Sturnidae; genus Buphagus; species Buphagus erythrorhynchus. The sequence continues at coordinate 67,728 of VZTT01014697.1, read as the reverse complement.
TGCTCTGGAATAGGCAGACAGGAAAAATGGAGACAAAATTTAATGAGTTTTAAGGTTGCCCACAGTGAGTTTGTGAAGGAGAGTATGCAGCATTGATCCTTGCAATTAAAAGGCATGCCAGGCTAAGTAAACAATGAGGATTTCCCCAATCCTGCCTCCAGGAAAAGGCAAACATATTAGGGGCTGCTTAAGAAGACCATTATCTATTTCTTTTTTATTCTTTAGAATTGATTCACGTTCTCATTTGAATTTCAGTCTCTAGACTTCAAACCTGGATTCCATTGTTATTCATTTTACACTGATGTGTGAGAGGCAGAAGCCTTTCACAAGGAAGATCCTTGTCTAAGTGATTATGTGCCATAGTTCCAAGGAGGAAATTCGCTGTTCTGGGCAAGCTGAAGGACACCTGTTATCTGAAAAAAATAAAAAAAGGACAAAAGGGCTATCAATTGTAACATACTTACATGGTGAAGAATTGTTTTGTATTTTTGGATATTACCTGTAATTTTTGTTACCATATATAAAATTTATAGAGTCATCTGATTAGCATGGTGTCAATGAGTGCATAGAGACAAGAAATATGTTTCAGAAATCTTATTTTAGAAGGTTTCTGTTTCAAGTATAGGCATTTGCTTTTTTTTTTTTTTAAATGAGTTATATTTTAGAATAGGGTTCTGAATGTTATGGGGAAGATGTCAATGCACATCTTCTAACAGTAAGAATTTTATTCCTAATCATCCTTAAATCTTGAAGTGTCCTCTTTTATACCTCAAAGTTTTCTCAAATGATCACAGTGTTCTGCCAGGGAGATAAATATAAGGTATTCCCATATGCATGTGCCTGCAGCTGACAGCATTCCTTCCTGACTGTAACCTGCCATGGATTGCAAACAAGTCCCAGTGACAGACAAAATGCATATTCTGCTTTGCTGAACATGATACTGTTCATGAAATAGAAATACCTCTTTATATGGACATGCACCTTCCTTTATATTTGTATTATATGAATATTAAACATATATGAAATAACTTCCTGGGTGATATGAAGGATTACTATGAATTCATGATTAGGCTTTGCTCATGACTGGAGCCCAAGCTGTTCTGATGTACAAACATTGCTGTGCTCTGGGCACGGCCTGGCTTTGCAGGAGCTCAGCTGAAGCAGTGCCTGGCCTGCTGTGTGTCTGCAGTGAGTGAGGGGCCATGGGCTCCCAGGAGCCCTGCACGAGCTGTCCTGCTGCTGGGCTGGCAGGGCAGGCTTTGGAAAGCAGCCTGTGGCACTTGGACACCAGTGGAAGGAGATGATTACTGTGGTTGACAGAACGTAGGAAAATGACTTTTCCATCATCTTCTTGCATTGCTGGGCACTGCCAGCCATGCCAGCTGTGCTGCAGCCTGCCAGATGTGTTCAACTCCAGCTGAGCTGCACGGGCCCAGCACTGCTATCCCCACTGTCAGGCCACACTGAACACTGGCAATTTGAACTGAGCACTGCTGCTCAAAGTCCTCAAGATCTGTGAAGCCAGGCTAACAGAGGGGTTGTCAGGGAGGGGTTTTCATGCAGAAAGGTGCAAGATATCAGGTATGGATGGACAAGACAGCAATTTGTGTGCATTAGATCTTGTACTGCAGTGCTAGAAAATTGTGAGTCTAAGAACCTGAAATACGAAGCTAAATATGCTGTGGTTGAGCCAGTGGACACTCAGTACTTCCACTGTTCTCTAGGAATGCCTCCATGAGCTACAACAATTAGTCAGTCTGAGCATTCATGTTTTTCTTATAGTATTTGCTATGAGCTTGCGTTTGCATGTGGATGATCTGTGTGACCTAGGCCACATTTGGAGCACTGGGTCCAGTTGTGGGCTCCCCAGCAGGAGCGAGACACAAAACTGGAAAGAATCCAGCAGAGGTACAAAAGTGCTAAAGGGACTGGAGCATCTCTCCTGTGAGAAAAGGCTGAAAGAGCTGGGGCTGTTCAGCCTGGAGAAGAGAAGAATGGTCTTAGCAATGAATCTAAATGCCTGAAGGGAGGATGCAAAGGGGACAGAGCCACTTTTCTTTGTGGTGCCTGAAGACAGGACTGGGGGCAATGGACACAAACTAAAGCACTGGGAGTTCTTCTGAACATCACAGAGTCATAGAATTGTTTTGATTGGAATGAATCTTTAAAGATCAGAAGACACTTGTTTGATGTGAGGATGACTAAGAATTGGCACAATTTTCCAAGGAGGTTGTGGAGTCTTCCTCCTTAGAGATACTCAGAAGCTGTCTGACACTGTCCTGGGCTCTAGGTGGCCCTGCTGGAGCAGGTGGGTTGGACCAGATGAGCTTCCAGATGTCCAGCCCTGCCATTCTTAGCCAGCCTGGGATTCTGTCATTCTGCAGTTCTTACCCTCAGCAAGCACACTTGCTTCTAGTTTTAGGCAAGGTAAACTACCCAATGCTAAAGGCATGACAATGAAAATTATAGCAAGCTGCTTTATTAAACCCAGTGACAATAACAGCTGGGTGTGATGGTGACTGATTCACTTTTAATGCAGTGAATTTCTCTGAATTGTTGCATCCCTGCTGTGTCTCCTCCCTGCCCAGCTGTAAGAGATATCCACTGTGTGACACAGTGAAATAAGCCTTTGTCTCCAATGCAAACAGCAAGCTGGCCTTTCCTGCACTTTCTTATGCCAGGTTAAGAAAATATGGGTGTCCCAATGCAGGAAGGAAAAACCCCAAAACTGTACTTCATGGCTCTTATATCCAAGTGAAGAAATAAGAAGTGTGAGGAGAAACACATTACAGGTTTTATAGCATGAGAATAGCTCAAGTCTGCTAGACATAGTGATGAATCAAAAATTACCAACAGCTTTTAACCATCTGTTGAGAGGTGGGAATTGGGTATCTGCTTGTTCTTCTTCCTGTCTCTTTCTCCAGCCTATCTGCAACTGCCTGAGGTAACTGATGCTTGTGACCTGTGACTTAAATTGCAAGTCTTATGTAGAAGTTTCAACTACATTTTTTCTTAATGTGTCAGTTTTCTTCTGTATCCAAGTATCTATTGAGCTGGGACCTGTTAAAATTACATCAGATCTGTGTAAATTCTTCTGCCTTTTTATGTGTCTAACAAACATTAGACCCTAAAACTCCAGATAAAAAATCTTACCATGAAAATTTGCAAATTACTTTTATGTATTTTAAAAAATTATTTAAATTATGATGAATTTTGTTCTTGTTGTGATTGCCTGGGGCCTGAAATGAGCCTGTCACTTCAGTTCTGAGAGCAGCAAGGTTTGCCTTTGTCAGTGATTAGTTGGGTCTGTGTGCCATCAGCCCCAGCCTCAGTATGGCTGAAGGATTCAAACTGGTACAGGGCATTTGACTATAAAGAAGTCCTGGAGAAGTCTTCTGCCAGTAGGGATTGAGTACATGAAAAAGAGCAAGGTGTGGGATCTCTAAGGAGCAGACATGCTGGCTGAAGCTGTCCTGGGGAATTCTTGTAGGCTTTATATAATTATAGAATCTCCAAGGCTTTCAGTAGGCCCCAAGTTCCAGTTTTGAAAATAGTGTTACTATACCATAGTAATTAAGAGAGTTTTTCCTTGGTATTCAGGGGGAATTTGCTGTAAACAAGGAAATGGAAGAAATGCGAACCAAGATCCTCTGAGAGATTCATAACTAGTAAAGCATGCAGATGGGGAAAAAGGGAATATTCATCAAAATTTCAGTTTTCAAGCTTTTTCTGTTGTTGCTAAATTTTTAACCAATCACTCATATTTTCTTTTGTTGTTGTTTTTGTTTGTTTGTGTGGTTGGTTGGGTTTTTTGTTCTGTTATTACAAGAGATGCCACTGTATAAATATGATCCAAGCCAGTTTGGAATTAAGGTTGAATTCATTTTCTTCTTTCTCTGCCATGATATTCCTCAGCCTTTCCTAAATAATTTTACCCATAAGCCCTGGCTTTTATAACTAAACAGTACTAATAGTGGTAAAGACCTGGGAGAGTGAGCAAGCACAGTAAACCCCAGAGCACATGAATGTGAAGATACCTAAAACCTTTCACAGCTGGAAGGCTTCCTTAGGTACAGAATTGTCCCACTGAAATAGAGTTACTCATGTGAAATGCATCTGAAGAGTGAGTATTGACTACTACAGGTTATTACCAGTACAATTTATCATGTTTTCACCAGAACTTTGGCCCCTGCTCTCACCACTGCAATGAGAAAATAACAAATGTGGAATGGGACATAAAACACCCGATGCATTGTGGCTCTCCTGCTTTATATACCATGCAATGGCTTAATAAATTGTGGTATAAATAAAAAAGGTGTTAATAAGGCAAAATCATAAGGTGTTTTTTTAAAGCCAAACAAATAGCAAACTATTCTTAAATTTGCAGCAAGTTGATTAAAAAAATTTCCTTTCATCTTCTCCCATTCTCTCCCATGTGAAATTAGAAAGCATTAGTAAAAGAAGTTAACTAAGAGCAGGATCTCATACAAAACACTAATTTATCTCTGATCAAAGTATTTGAGCCACTCTAATTAGCCCAAGTGTTCTAGCTTTTGAAAATGGAATTGCTTTTCTGGCATGGAACGTGCTATTTCTTGTAATATTCCAGGGCCTCACCAGCATAGCAAAGAGAGAGGTGATCTGTTCTCTGGAAAATTAAAGTCAAATTCATATGAACATCTCATTCTTCTGTCAATGCCACTCTGCCTTTCCATCCATATCTTTCTGTGGATCAGCTAAAGCATCTCCCTGTATGTCATAAATATCTGTCTTCATTTAAAATAAGCATTGAGATAAGTAATTACATGCTTAGAAAATCCTATTGTTTGTCTCCTACAGCCAAACCCACTGTGAGACAAGCTGGGAGCAAGATAGAACTGGTTGTATGACTGGGTGTTTGGACTCCTTGGTTTTCTTGGGAATTGTAGAAGGTTGATCTCTTCTGGAAGCCAAGGGCTGTGCGTAGCTCATGGTTGACTGACAGCAGTGAATTTGTTGGACATCCAGTTCTGGATGAACCTAAAGGCACTCTCCTCTCAGTCCCAGGAAGGCAGTGAGTGCTTGACTTCAGAGAGCTTGTGCTTTGAAGGTTGGTACATTAGCCTGGAGGAATGTCTTCTTCTGATTTGAAATCTTGTGAGCATCTAAAGTAAAGCAGCTCCATTTAACATGAAAAATGGTACAGTGTTGTGAGGTTTTCAAACTTAAACCAGCCCCTGGCAACACATGTCAACATGAGCTTCTCGTCCTTCCCATGTCTCCCTTTCATTCAGCATAATACTCACAGCATCAAGCAGATCTTCCCAGCACAGGATAGCTGAACACACTACTTGCAAGGAGTTAAGCAGGAGTTTGAAAGCACTCAAACCTTGCAGTTTAAGGACAAGACAGCTATTTCTCAATACTTTCCCAAGACATGTCCTGAGCAACAGCATGCTTTGTCTCCCTGAGGCAAAGTGGAGGCCCTTTTGGAAATGTTGTGCCATTTGATTTCCCTTGTTTCTCGGTTTTATTCTCAGGTTGCCACAAAACTTCTTTGTCAGTGTGCAGCAATTTCAGGACTTAAATGAAACTCTGAAGGACTGAAATGTGCCTTTGTCCCTGGGAGGAGGGGACAGCTGTGCATCTGAAAGGACAGCTGCTTTTCTGCTCAGGATATCACAAAAGGCCACTCTAATGCAATTATTGAATTATTTATCCAAAGTGTTAGGGTTTAGAGATAAGTTAATAGCATCCTGAATAACAGCAGGTGCAGTGAGGACTGGCAACCAATGTAGTATTAATGAAACAGCTATGCCTGTTGAGCCCCTGGACATTAGACTGTAAAGTATGTTATTTTAAAGTTTCCTTATGTTTCTGACAAACTTTAGGTCAAGCTGTTTGTTCTTTCACTCAGCAAGTGGCAAAGGGTTTATGAAACTTGTTTTGGGGTGAACATTTTCACATTTTAATGAACTTCTCAAACGTGCTGACAGTTTTTATTGCAGAGTGATATGTTCATGTCTATGTTTCCAGTACCTTCCCCCACTCAGAGCAACTGGATTTCAGTTTGAAGAAGTGTCTCCAGTTCCATCTGCTCTGTCAGTCGTTGGATTTTTTTCCCCTGAAAGGCTGTGCATCTTTGGGCATATCTTGACAAAACACTTATTTAGGTTTTTCACTAAATATCTTTGAGGTTTGTCTCCTACAAGGGCCGATGGCCTGGTCTTGGTACAGGAACAGGACAAGGCAGCAGCAAACATGTGAGAATATTTTGTGTGCCAGTGCTGGCTGTGTTACACACCCTGTACTGGAAGAGTATCTTTTATCTCTTCCCTTTGCTGTTCATTCTAATGGAATGGAACCTCATTTTCATTGTCTAAAACTCATGCTCACCGAAAACAGTTTGTGAGCATTTGAATTTTTTTTTTAATAACAAAAAAGGAAGGAGAAAACTCTCTGACTGATATGCTTCTTTGAAAGGACTGTGGGACCTAAGCATGCAAGGACCTTGGAAAGGTAGCCAGAACATTTGATGACCACTCAAATTTGGCTTTTCCCCTGTGATCTGGACTCCTAACAGAGTATAACAAGTTGGGTTTTCTTGGGCTTAGCTGCATGGGAGCTGATGTGGCCATAAAATTGCTATTGCTATTTCAATCCAATTTGTAGTTGATGAGCTTCCTCTTTTCTGGCAGTATCAACAGAGAACAAAGGATGGAGTTAGCAGAGAGTTTTAAGTGAAAATCCCATAATTATTCTCCACAGATGAGAGATGAAGAAAGGAATAAGCAATGTTTCATCATCAGTGCCCATACTGAGAATAAACAGAAGGTTTCCAGTAATGGAACTTCCACTCAATTAAAATTGATTATAATATTTTTTTAAGAAATATTTTATATGTAATAATTTAAAAATATTTTACATTGCTATTATGACTTATGTAACTGTCCTTCCTGAGAAGGTAGAAAATAGTAAAATGGTCAAATTCAATTTTTATCTGTTGCAATTGCTGAAGCTTTATAGATTTATGATTGGGAACAACAAAACACATACTCAGACTGTCAATAAAAAAATCCTAAATGTATCCATCAACTTCTGTTCTGGAGCTTTTAAAATAATTTTTTAGTGACTTTACAGAATTCTACTGGAACATCATCACAGATCCTTCTTTTAGGCTGTTGTTAGGCTTCTTTTCCAGATACAGTCTGTGCTTTTGGTTGCTTTTGTTTAGGATAGGATTAGGTTAGGTCTGAGGTCAGATTTGAGATCATTGAGTGTTGTTGTACCATAAACCCTTGTTAATGTACCACAGTACAGATAACTGGCACAGCTCTTTTGTCATTCTTGAGTCCGATTTCCAACACTGTCCCCAGCAAAGAGCACAGTGTGCTCCCCTCATTCCCCTCTGACCTTTTAAGAATGCAAGAGACAAGCAAACAGGACTGAAATACTTCCTAGCTATTGTATATTAGTGTATTGAAGTCTCAATCATTATATTTCACCTGTGCATCCAGGAACATCTCTTTCCTTTGGGTAATCAGAAGTTTAGATTAATTATGCTAATCAACTAATCCAGGCTGACACAATTAGCCAGAACATGCAGTATCTCTGGAAATCTGTACAGAATCTTTCTTACTTGATGACTTTAATTTCATGATCCAGTGCAGCAATTATAGGAAAAGAGAGAGCTCTTCATTTGTGTTTTCAGTCATTCCACATTTCTATTAATTGTTATAAACCTCGCCCCAGATTCTGGGACAGGGAGTCCCTTTCTCAGGCTGTCTCTGCAGGGATTTTTGTTTTCTGTTCTCTCTCAACTTGAAAGGGAAGGTGTGTTTCTGCATAGTTACCAACCTCTTAACTGGAGCACATTTGTGTTCTGTTCATCACAGAGAGGTGCCAAGAAGCTTTCCTGTGGATCTGGCTAGTGGAGCAATGGATCTGCAAACTTCATAGAGGCTAAACAGCCAATTAAATTATAGAGAACACAGAGAAGATGAATGTGAAAAGCTAATGAAAACTCATCTACCTCCCTGCACTGTAAGAATGTGAAGAAATATTTCTGTTAGTGGTTTCTAAACACCTTAAAAGCTGCAGAATAGAAAAAGAGAAAACTAAAGGGAAAGATGGAGAAATTTTGTGGATTTTTTTTTCTGGAAATCTATAACCAAAATTTCTTTTCATTTTGTTTATAGATCAGCACTGGTGGTGCTTCTAGTGCTTAGTCCAGTTCTTCAGGTTTTTTTTTTTTTCTTCCTTTTCCTTGAATGCACTTTGTTCTTCCCGTTTTTCTCTCTCAAAAGTCATGATAGCAGAAGAGAAAGGTAACTTCTCTGAAAGGTATAGATTCTATGTTATGCCTTTCTTAACACACACTCACCCCTCTGACTAGTAGTCACACTTGTCTGGTCTGCTTGGGGAAACCCCACCTTGCCCTGCAGACCTACAAATGCCTGTCCCTGCAGCTGCCAGCCACTCAGGGACAGTGTGTGCCACCTTTGTCAGGCAGCTCTGCCATCCAGCCTGGCCCGTGTCCAGGATGCTCCTTGCATTTCTGAGGATGGTAAAGCATTGACTCACTGTGATCAAACAGGCAGAGGACAAATGGTAGATATGGGATAACACCCTCAAACAAACATTCCAGAGGGAGGATACATTCCCAGGGAGATGAAATCCTGTTTTTTCTCTATTCCTGTCCATTGTGGGCACTTGTTTAGCTCCTGGTAAGCCACCTGTTTTTGCAGCAGCAGTCTGGATGGATAGCAGTAGGCCAGAGGAGATATTGCAATTTAAGACAGGAGATAATGAGATTCTTGACAAGAATTTGGCATGGGTATATTTAAAGTGATTCATGTTTAATGTAGTGATATTACAATTAAAAAAGGGGAAGAGAGGTGGTAAAGAAAACCGATCAAATGAATCTGTACAGTGACACTGATCTAGCTTTGAAATTCCTTAAAAGGATTACACTCTGGTTTAATTAAATCCTTTGCTCTCCTTAACATTGCTTAACGATTTTCAGTATCTCCTAGATTTCTAACATTACAGAGAAGAGAGTTATGAGTCAGATCACTTTGTGTGTTGAGTTTTAAACATGAGCCATGAATCCCTGAAATTCTTTGTTGTTTGTGCAGAATACATTTTACTCTCCCCACTTAGGGTTTAGTCATCCTTTTCATAAGTCTTTTGATGAATAAGGTCATTCAAATTAACACAATATTAAAATACCTGGTCTCAGTAATTATAATGTTTAACCATGTTTTCTCCTGAGATTAAAAACTCTGTTAATTTTATCTTTCAGTCTCAGAATTTTGCCCAACCTTATTTATAGCAGCTTGAAGACTTGTAGCTGGGTATACCTTAAGGCAACCACACTATTCTTGTGTACCAATGACATCGTATGTTTCTATGGTGAAGTAACTTTTAATACTGTCTTTTTCACTCCTCACCTCACATTTAAATACGTTGCTTGTTTTTTTTCCTTCTTTTTTGTAATAATTTAAAAATATTTCAGTCCTTCCTAATGCTAATAGGTATTTTATTTGATACTCTCATTAAGTTTTCCATTAACAAATTTTATCTGTCATATATTCCCACCTACCCATTAACTGAGTCACTGGATGTTGACAAGTATTGTGCAATGGGTTTTATGTAAGAAGAACAAAAAGTTTTATGCCTAGTAAAATAAGGATTGAAATTAAATTTATGGAAAAAATTTTCTCATAAAATGTTACAAGTGTTCCACTCTGGTTTAATAAGGTGACCAGGACATGCTGGAACAAGAGAACTATAGCTAAAAGCTCGTGGCTCCTAACAGTGGGGAATATACTTAACTTCCTGTATTTAAATGAGCCACTTTTGTAATCTATTCCTGTAAATATTTCCTGAACATTGCCTACAGGTAGCTCTAGGGAAAAAGCAAATTGGATACAAATTGATGTTAGTTACTTGCCTATTGTCATTCAATAATGCTTAAATCCTTTAAAGTCAGAGATCCTGGCTTTGTGCTGCAGATCCCTGGCTGGATGGAAGGCTCACAGTGCTTGGCAGAGCCTCGTGTGCACTTGGCTCTGAGCAGGTGTCAGTCAATGCTGTGCTGAATGACAGGGTGCACATGGTTAATGGAAAACTCTGCTTTGAGCAAATACCTGTGTTAACCATCCTCATGGCACGAGCACCCTACAAACTTTTTAGCTAAAAGCCTTTTGAGTTTTCATGGTATTCAGTACACCATGAGAGTCTCAGTGGTAAGAGTAACCAAACGCTTTCCTTCACTTGGGAGATTTATCAAAAACCTTTTGGTTTAAAGAATAGAATACACTGAGTGAAAAAGGAAATATATTAATAGCATATATAACATAAAAATATAATTATTAGATTGGGGTGTTTAGCTGATTTTTGTGATATCCTCTAAGCTTCTTCATATGCTCCTGTAGTCCTCTGCCTTGAAGAGTTTATAGGGGATTTTCAGTGCTGCCTTTTCCATAAGCTGTGGTTGGACCTATTGAGAGGAGTGTGTGCAACTGGCCCTTCCTCTGACCTCAGATGCTGAGTCCTGTTTTTCCCTTTGTTCCTGTTTACTTTCCCCTTACCTCATGAAACTGGGAGCCAAGGTATCACATAGTTCTGTAGAAAATCCTAGTTCCTCCCTCTTCTCTTAATGATTAGAATCTCTCCAATGCCCTAGTTAGTATATTTCTGACTCCAGGCTGTTTTTCTAGAAACTGCTTTCAGGAGAAAGTTTTATAAATCATACACTAAGAACTCTTTAAAAGAGCAGTCTTTTCATTGAATCATTGTTTTTTCTCTATGAACATCATAAAAAGATTAAACAAAGAGAAGGGAAGTTGAGAGAGAGACAGCACATGATTTTAAGGAAGCCATTCTGGAAGCATTTTGTACTGGTTATTTAAAGACTTTTTCTAGTCTAGTTCAGGTCATACCAGTATTCTTCATACTCTATTTACATAGTATATCTTGAAAAAAGATGAATCAAATTTTACAGGAACTCAGCTAACTTTCTGTTTCTTTCTCTGTAATGTCTTCTGCAATCCTCCTCTTGTCTGAGACGAACACTCTTCTCCTGGGCAGTGCAAACTGCAGCACACTGTGAGCTAATTACCTTATGTTAGCCAGTTCAGAAATTATTGTCAGCTAATCTTCATAATGCTAATCAGTCAGAAAAAAAGGCACCCAGCAAATAAATACCACATATCTTTGTGCTTGAAACAATTAGGACTGACCTAATCTGATTTACAGAATTGGAGTGCTTCATGAAAGGGAACAGTGTGTGGCTCTCTTCACCAATTCTGTAAAGCTCTTGTGGTTTTTTAATTGACCTATCTTCTTGATGCACTTTGTTGTTTTTCCATTTGGATCCCTCTGAGCTTGAATTTTCAAAAGCTGTTATAAATCTAAAAAGGTAATGTCATCTTATCCTCTTCATCAGTTAGTGATGGCTTTTAAGTCTGTTCTTCCAAATACATAATAAATTTCAAAATGTTAATTTAAATATTTGTTGGTATTTTTTTCATTTCACTCATGTTTTAGTTGAGAGAATGAGAGTATTTTCTCTTTCATATTGGCTCTCTCCTCCTACTCCCTTAAAAATGTCCTGATTCCGCTAATTCCATTGAAGTGGTTTTAAAAATTACACTACTTCAAACAACAGTTTCCCAGTTTGGCTGGATATGGCTTGTGCTGCTTACTGCTGAAGAAAGTAAATATCCAGAATTCAAACTCATTAGAAATAATTAAACACCTGAATATATTGTCATGGTACTTTGCCATATTAATTAACCTCCTACAGGACACCACTGAGCATTTTGTTCAAAGGGAAATTATGCAAAAGTAGGTATATTTTTAATACAGATGGCCTAAATCAGCCTAATCTTAATGCCTCCAAGCTTTGGAAATACTAAATCCCACAGCCATGCATCCTGCATTGGTGTGAACATTCTCTTAACCATGTACTTATGGGAGAGAAGGATGATCTTGGAGGATCAGAGGTGTCAGCAGAGTCAAGAGGTGCTGGCACTGAGCAGAGCAGACTCTTACAGAAAATGCTGTAACTGAGTGATGGTGGTTCTTCCACAGTGATGTCCAAGTGGGAAGGTTGGTCTGGGATCAAAATGGCATTTTTTCAGCTGTATTTGAAACTGATTATGCAGAAGTTGGTAAATGTTAGATCCAGAAACGCAGGTGCCCTTCAGAGCCCTGAAAACACTCTCAGCAGTGTGACCATTTGTGATGGTTAAAAATACAGAAAAATAAAAAGGAATAGGAACAGCATATCATGTATTGTCACTTCAAAATGAAATCTGGGGGCATGCTCTTAAGGCAGCTGATAACAATCAGACCCAGAAAAGTACATTAATATTGCAGATAGAAACGCTGCTCTGAATAGTGTGGTGTGACAAGATCGATGGAAGATATCAAATGGTTCCTGAACTCTTAGATTCCATTAAAACAAAAGAATAAAAGATCTTCCAGCTCATCTCCTTGATGGTATAGCAATGTCACTTGTAAAATGATCACTAAGGAAGCCTGTCAGTGAAGAAGACTTATGCATGCTAATTATTTGGATTAATAATTGGTACACTAGCATCTTAAAATGCATAGTGGATATATCAAAGCTGGCAGAAAGTTCTATTGCCTTTTTTTTTTCTTTGGTTTGTTTTTTCCCCTCTAGATCCTGTCATTGCCCACTGCTACCAACAGCTCTCTCTGGTCAGATGGCTGTGTATTACAAACCTCACTGTGCTTTTGGGTGGTGGGGTTGCATGGGATGAACTAAACTGACAGAATTCTCTATTTACAACACATAATGTCTGTGACCTGAACCACTGGGTGTTGGGCACTGTGCTAGATTGTTCCATAAAAATAAGCCCAAGGAATTGGAAGACTTCTGGAATGAAGTCTGGTGCTCAGTGTTAGAAGTACAGGTTCCCAGCACAAGGAAGATGTGGGTGAAGGTGAGCAAGCCCAGTGGAGGGCGAGGGAGCTGGAGCTCCCTGCAAGGTGTTGCTGAGGAAAGTGGGCTCGTTTAGCCTAGGGAAGAAATGGCTTAGGGTACCTCAGAACAGCCTTCCAATGCATGAATGGTTTTTGATTCTGTGTAGAGTGATTGTATCTAGTGGAAAAAAGGCCTAAATCACTAAGCCAACAGGACCTGGTGCCATCATGGGATCACCTGCAGCCTTTCTGCACTCAGCAAGGCTTGCATTGGGCTGTGGGTGCCCTGTGCCTCTCTGGTACCCTGATGGCTTTGAAAGGTCCCTGTGTCTTCCAGGAAGGTGAGGATTTGCAGCAGAACTTCATAAAAACAAACTTGCAAGAATCTCCTTAGATCCATGCTTCACGTTATGGAGCAAATATCAAGATGCCCAAATAAAAAATCTATTTCAGGAGAATGTTTTTGCTAGAGGCTGAAGCAAGTAAATTGCATGTACCTTCTCCTTATCTCCAGTCAGAGGGACAATGGAAATGTGGTCTCCTTCTTCTAGTTTTTCCCCTTTTATATTCCTGTCTCTTTTAACTTCTGGATTCTTAAAATTGTAACTGATGTTAGATGGGAAAATTAGGAATCTATTAAAGATTAATTAAAACTGGCTGTAACTTTCCCTCAGTTTGTGCTTAAAGAAGGGACACAGTGACAGACTCTGTCTGCTTTCTGATTTTTTCTTATTTTCCCCTCTCTCTTTATTCTTCTGCCTCTCACATTTCAAAGGCACCCAAGTGATGTGGAGTCCACATACTGTTTTCCCAAAGAGCTGTAGAGTCCCTGTGTTTTTGGGAATGCTATGTGCAACGTCAGGTGAGTTCCAAAGAAGCCCAGAACCACTTGTGGCTGCTAACTTAGCAATGCAGGCCTTGGAATATCCTTTTTCAAAAACTTTGGTTTTTTTCTCCCTCACTTGGTTAGTTTGGCTCTCCATACCCAGCTCTAAAGCTAATCAATGCCTTTCCTCAAGAGAATTAATGCAAAAGGTCTTTCTAAAATAGCAGGGTTTCTCTTTGTAACTGCCACCATTCCATGTTTCTTCTTGCATACCTCTCCACTGGAATCAGAATGACATCATACCTCCAAATGAAAGGATTTTAAGCCAGCTGTGTAGTTGTCTTTTACCATAAATTCTCTGCTTTTGTCAAAACAGCCATCACCGTCTTTCCTGAAGTTTCCACAAAGCAGGCAGGTCAATGGTTTGAAATTTCAGTTAAGCTGGCTCTTGGATTATAGGGTTATTGCTATAAATTGGTTCTTGTCCAATTTGAGTACACTCTAATTGCTACTTTGCACTGCAAGTAGATTTTCAGTGTCAGAATAATCAAATTAACAGGGATGACCCTTCAACTATTCATTGATGCTCTGCTGTGTTTTCAAAGGTCTCATTTTTTAATTTGTCTTAAATATGCCAAGTTCTTATTGCTGTTCATTATGCTAAACATCTAGATATGTATTGAGTGTGTTATAAAATAACCCACATCCCAAAGTTTCATTTAGGCTATAAGGACAAGAAAAAAAAAGGAAAGAGAATCACTGCTGTAAAAGAGTGCAAAGTATTATGTGAAGACTCACTGACATGGAGGAGAATTATTTTCGATTTATATAAATAATAATCTCGTTTCGATTATGATGTATAATTAGGTATTATTTTTGCATGAAGATAGAGCATATTGAAGGAGATCCAGCAGAGGAACAAGGTCCAGTCCTGTCCAGGACAGCTTTGTTGTCCAAGCTGGAAGCAAATGCTAGTGCTTGGAGACACAGCAGAGGTTTAGAGCAGGATTTAGGGATCTGCTTGCCAAGGGTGCTCCTCCTGCTCCTCCCTAAGCAGCCAACAACTGGAGCCCAGTGTCAGCCTTAGCTGGTGTGAGACTCCTCAGAATTAGGCAAGATCATTCCCAGTTTATGAGCTGATGTGGTGGGTCGTGGTGGTTCCTGGCAGTAGCAGTGAACAGGGATGAAGGTATGGGAAAAAACTTAGGTAGGAGAATTTTAAAATGTCATTTTGTTTGAAAAAATCAGTGTGTGTTGGACAAGAGAGGTGCAGCAGGGCTGTGCTTCCCTGTGCTTTTCCTGCTTGGCTCTGGACACCCAGCCAGGGGATTGCCATGTCACTGAGCAGGTGTGGCAGAGCCACTCTGGAAACTCTGGGATGTGGAACAGTGTGGAAGTTATTTACCTGCATCTGTACTTCACCAATGTACTGCTGTATTTCCTCAGAAACCAGTTTTCACTCTGAAACCATGGCTTTCTCTTCCCTGGCAAAAAACTCTCACCTGTGTGTTGGATATGACATTGGTTCCCTGGTTTTCTCAGCTGGAATGGCTGCTGGGAGAAATTGGGCTGCATTTGGGCTTGGCATACCTTTAGAAAATAATGACATTCCATGTCCATGTTAGGATTTTGATGTATGCTCATAAAAGACTAAACATTTCAGCTTCATTTTTTAATCTGGGCCACAATTCTGTTGCCAAAGTGAAGCTGAACTGGCTGACACACAGCTTGTGTTCACAGGGAATTTCATGGGACAAATAAGAAAAGAATAATAGTGCTGCTATTAAACATTAATTTGAGATTAACTCTGATTACTTGTATTCTTTGGCATGTTCTTTTCCAATTAAGTATATTTTGGAAAGTAACAATATTAGTGACAAACATTGAGAGGTTAGCAAAAAATAGGTATTTTCTTCCCCCAAAGAACTTGAAAAGAAACTATGTGGCATGGAAATAAGTATTAGATGGTTTAGAGAGCTTTTCGATTTTGCGGATTAGATTTGGTTTTTATGTATTTTTAAAAATTTATTTTTCACAGCTGTATTTACTGCTTTGGTATTTAAGTAGTAATTAACTTTTACGATATTTAAATAATAAAAGAAAAATAATGTAACAAAATTAAATAAAACAGAAAAGAAGAAGGATATATTTAATAGGTAAGGCCTTTTTTAAAACTTAAAACTACTGTTCCATTTTCAACAGTGGTCTAAATTCTATATACAGAGAAGTCCTTCAGTTTCCTATCAGGGGAACTGGTAGTTTCACAAATAATATTTGCAAATATAATCCATAAACTGTACTGACAGAATGTCCAAATGATAATAGTAAGTAGCTCTTCTTGTGTTTGAATTTAATTTAAGTGTGATCGTGTTATTTCAGTCCCTACATAGATTTAGGGAATGTTTCTCTGCCAAAGGCAAAACAATTTCAGCGTGCATGAGAGTTGCATATATTTTTGTGGAGGTGGGAAAAACTCTTTTAATCTTTGCCTCAGAATATGCTCTGGTCCCAGAGGCTGCTCTGAAAATGGTTACATTTTTCTGACAGCTGTTCAGTCACTGTGAGCATGTCTTCAAAGGAAAGGCTCTCATTTCCAATTGGCAAATTTCTAATATTAGGTTTCAGACTATAAAAAACCTCACCCTAAACCCTTTTTTACTTCATGGCTTCTTGATAAAATCCAATCAGCCCAGAGGGAATTTATAATTTAGCAATTGCAGCAGATGATTACTACCTGCAGGAGCAATCACTTATCATACATCACCTGCGGACCGATGAACCCTTTATTATCAAGGGTTTAATTGCTTGTACTACATCCTTGTGGCAAGATACACACACCCCCTCCTTTTTACATATGGATAAATGCAGGCCACTTGGTAAGAATGGGAAATGCTCTGTTCAGATTAGATTTTGCAAAATGAAAATTACTCAAAATATCTAAGAAATACCTGAATCTAGAACACAGGTTCACAGTCTGTGTTCACCCATTTCTGCATCTAGTTGAAGACAAGAATTAAACAAGACAGAAGAAAAGTGTGTATGTGTATGTGTAGGGTTTTATTAATTTATCTGAATCTGGCTGGAGTCTGATGTGAAGATATTGGGATTCTTCTTCAATCTCCTCTATTTTTTACAATTTTTAAGTGAGATGTCATGCATTTAAGAAGCTTGTGATGGGATCACCATCAAGAGGTGCTTCCTTGTGTGCACACCACGTATGGACAAGAAAAGATCCCTGGGCACAATTAAATGCAGTACTGGTGTTTGTTTATCCACAAAAATTTGCCAATTATTTTATTACTACTTCAATACAGTGCCAGATGTATTTAACACTAACAATATCAATAATAGTGTTAAAGCTGGGGGCCAGCTGCAAGGTACACACAGAGACAGCCCTAGGTAGAGGATTGAGGCAAGAGAAAAAAGTAAACTAAACTGAAGTAATTCTGGTCCTGAAGCCATGTGAAAAATGAAACAAACTCTGAAACAATGAAGAAATCAGAAGGCTTATTTAAATTATTTTACCTGAAGCAGTCCCTACTGCATCAGCTGAAAAAAGCCAATGTTGCCTTCCCTCTGGCTGCTGCTCCTCTGCAATGCAAAGTATGGAGCAAAAGGGAGTTGGTTTAAAGTGAAGTGTAAGGATGAAAAGGTTGCATGAAGCTACCACTAATCTGTTATGGGATGAACGTGAGTTTCCCTTTCTTGTTCTGGTAAATGTGCAGTCCCATGGGAGAAGTGCTGTCAGCAGAGCTTTGCAGAGCCTGGAGAGCCCGTGTGCCTTTCCCAGGGAGCTGATCTTGCTTGGAGCTTGGCCACCACCTTGGCCATGGGACTCTGCTGCCTTTCCATCAGCCTCCCCCGGGCCTTGTCTCCACAGCTGGGGCCACAAAAGGTGGAGATTTCCAGACTCTGTGCACTGGAGGAACAGGTGTGTTTCTGGAAACTTGGGAGCCTGGGTCTTATCTGCAATTAAAATGTGAGTTCCACGGTTAAAGGGATTAATGAGGCAACCCAAATGAGAACATTTCCAAAAAAGTGATTTTTGCATCTATTCTGGATTCCATTAGAAACTTGTAATATTGTTCCTTTGATATAGAGTTAATCTTCTCTATAATGAGAATAATGCAAAATACACTACTGGCAAGAGTCTGTAAATATTTTATATGAGAGGTAATATAAGTAGGATCAAATCCTGCTTGCCTCAGTCTTGCAGCTAGTCCCATTACATTTAAATAGGAAAGCCACAGTGAACAAAGCAGGCAGGACTGGTCCTATATGTGCTCTTTCTATAGTTCATTTTCATCTTGAGTTTGGCTTCATTTGTAATTAACACAGTATACTAATTAAATCGTTAACTGTATAGTTCATCTTTCATCAGCAGCTTGTAGATTGAGATCCTAATGTACTGTAACCCATTGCTAGGATAGTTATAAAATTTTGATTTATGGAGGCAAATATTTTCTGCTCTGGTATCATTTGTGATCAAGAAATGATACAAACAAATTTATCTAAGATAATTGCTTCCTCATGTCTGACAGTGCTAGAAAATTCATCATAAGGATATCTGGGGTAAAGGGAAGGATGAATTTTTAATTCTTTTGAAGCATATTAAACTGAACTTCTTTGAGGTGCCAAGTGTAGAGATTAGAGATTTACTGAAATAAAATGGGAAGTGTCCTTGCTTTCATACAGCTGCTGTCAGGATGGTGGCAGTATTAAAGTCAGTATCACTGGAAATTACTTTGTAGATTTTTTTTTCTTGTTTTTCTATCCCAGTTTTCTATCCCAAGTTTTAAGTTTTAAACTTTTTGTCTTCTAGGTCCATCTATTTCAAAAATTGTCTCAGCACCTTTACATTGTAATATTCTAATGAAAAGCACCTAAGTGACCTTGTGAAGTGTGATGAAGCCAGTACAAAGCAGTGTTGTGTCTACAAATTTATTTTCCTAGTAGTATCTTAAGGCAGCAGTGTCCTGGCAACATTAAAAATCTAATGCCATCTTCACAGAGTGGCAGCCTGTAGTTCTTGGAAAGTCTTGGAAAGATATCCATTTTCTTCCTGCTAGAGGCACGTGTCCCAGAACAGATGTTACAGTACAGTCTCCCAAACATACAGCAATTTATAGAGCCCATAAGTGGTGCAGTATTAACAGTCCTTTATCCAGTAGATGCCAATGTCCTTCTTAACAAGCCATTAATTGCAATAATGAGGGTTGAAAATATCTCCAGCAAAACTGAGTATTTTGAATGCTACCATAGGAGAAATGATCTCACAAAGCCATGTCTGGTTATTTAAATACGGTTGATAGTTGCATTTACAAATACAACTTTGGATTCTGATCCTATCTCTATGAACTAGGACTAAAGAGGAAATGAGGGGGTGCATTTGACATAAGAGGTGATTTAAGGCTCTGGGTGCCCCAGTTTCTTCTCTGCGTGACTTATTGCCAATCATGTGAAATATTAGCCACAAGATGTCCTCATGAGAAAAATGTTGGTTGCCAGCTCTTTGAAAACAGGCAATTGTTTTTATCTGAGCCTATGCAAACCAAGGCAGTGCTTCCCATTTTCAGGCATGCAGTGGTTCTGGAAATGTAGATGAGCCAGCAAAGTGTGCTTTGGGCAAAGGCAGTGAATGCACCCCGGGCTGCATGGCAGGAGCATTTCCAGGAGGCTCAGGGGGCTGAGCCTCCCCCTCTGCTCAGGCCACAGCTGCAGCTCTGTGCCCAGTGCTGGGCTCCCCGTACAAGAGACAGGGACAGGCTGGAGAGCATCCAGAGAAAGGCCAGGAAGGTGAGGAGGGAACTGGAGCATCTCTCCTCTCAGGAAAGGCTGAAAGAGCTGGGGTCTGTTCAGCCTGGAGAAGTGAAGGCTCAGGGAACCTTCTCAACATCTAGAGGTACTGGAAGGGAGGGTGCAATGGACAGAGGCAGGCTCCTCTCAGTGCCACAAGCCTCCTCCTGCCACGACCACAGGCACAAACTCAAACACAGGAGATTCCCTCACAACATCAGGAAACACTTCCCACTGTGAGGGTCACTGAGCACTGACACAGTTTACCAAGGAAGTCTTCCTCCTTGGAGATATTCCAAATCCACCAGGACACAGTCCTGAGCTTTAGCTGGCCATGCTTCAGAGGGGAGGTTGGAGCAGATGAGCTCTGGAGGTCCCTGCCAATGTCAAGCACTCTGTGGTTCTGAGAATGAAAATTAGTCTTGTGTCTGTGCTTCAGATTTCCTAAAGTGTTTGGAAAGCCATGTGGCTGCTTTAATTGACCTATTTGCTGAGTAATATCCTTAAGATATTCTGGTCATAGCATTGTTTGATCAATAAAGGTTATCTGGTAAATCACCTGAAAATATTAACAATTTTAAAATTTTTTTTAAACAATAGTTATTGAGACAAAGCAGAAAATTTACTCTAATATAGTAAAATAGACTTGCCCAATCAATTCCAACTATAACTTTCCTGTTGCCCAACATTAAGACAGAGTAAGAAGATTGGATATCCCTGTGGTGCCTCAGAAGGGAATTGCTACAGCACCACCAAACCCCAAATGTGTGAGTGCCAATGGGGAATTTCACCATTTAATAGCTGTCCTGGGAGCTGTCAGCAGTAACCTGCCTAGGGTTCAGCTCTTACAAACAAAGTGAAAACCAAAAGGAATTATTTATAGTAGCCTAAGGATTCTGAGACTGTCCATCACCCCAGGGGCAGCAACCTGTGATATGACCCTGTTTTGGGCCAAAACCTGCAGTGGAAAAGAGGGACCACAAGTCATGCCTACATCTGACAGAATGTGATCTCAACCCCAGGCTGAGACTCCAAGGCCTCTCTCTCTTCCTGGGGAGCAGGTTCTGGCACCTCAGGCAGGAAGGGCATGAACAGCTCCCATTGGGCAGGGGGCCCACAACAAGAGATTGAGTTATCTGCAGCAGGAACTCTGCAGAAGCTCTGGTGACAGAGTTTAGTTGGTGAGAGTTAACACACATTCTTTGTTGAGAAATTTGTGACAGAAATATGAGAAAATCCTTTCTTGCAACCAGCAAAGCAGGTTGAAAACAGTGGTAGGAAGACGAACGTGACAGCAAAGTGGGCAAGGGAGAGTTAATGACAAGACATCCAGGCAACATTCTTTTATCCCTAAAAAAATTATCCCTAAAAAAATGTCGAGAAATTTATATACTTCTTTCTTTAACATGGCTGGATTAGGGACTAGGAGAGAATCAAAAGCAAGTAGGACATCATGAAGCAGTGAGCCTTGGGTTTTTTACTCTTCCCTCCTTTTTTCACATCACACCATGCTCCTTTCCATCAGGTTTTGATCACAGGTTCTGGTTTGTCTGCAGTTCTTTTTCTATCTTTGATCAATGTTTGTCTTTGATCTCCATGGTTCTGTCTATTCTATTCTTTTGTCTCCAGTCTATGACTATTATATTTTTCCTTTTTTTTCTGTGCTATTATTTGCCTTCCAGTGGGTCTTTCTTCTTGTTTCATTGTACTTTATCTCAGTCCAAAATGGTGTACTGGGTGTGGACAATGAATGAATTGATTTCAAATGAGTTGATGACAGTGCTTAGCCAATCCATATCATACATAACAGCCCACTGAGTGGGTATAATAAGTGACTCAAATCAAAATTAATTCACACTGATGCTTGGAAAATCCATATGGAAGGCTGTGGATAGACAGATGAGAATGGTTTTGCGTAGCCAGAGTTTTAAGAAAATTTGTCTTTAAGTAGAAAAAAGAAATCTATGTCTGCCTTTTCCTTCTGCTTTGTTATCTTTGGATAAAACAGATTAGCAAGTGTGTAATTGATTAGTTAATTAGTAAGAGTGGGCCCTAAACACTGGTTACCAAAGACATGAGGAATGAATAGAGACTAAAAATGTAACAATAAAGAAAAGGTTTGGTGGTGCAATCTTGTCTCCCATGGAAAATCTTAAAGCCAAGCAATGCAAACAGGCTTTCTAGCACAGGTTGCTCCTGTTCCTCAGAGATGGAGCTCCTGTATTACTGCTCTGGGACTTAGACATGTGAGTTGAAAGGAAATATAAATAACTAGGAAGAGAAGACTAGTAATTGGAAAAGCTTGACAGGAACTCCTTTGTGTCATGTTCCCAATCTTGGGTTTGCCACAGGCTCATTCCTAATAATTCCAACCACTGAGTTATAACTGTTATCCAAAGAATCATGTCTGAATTTAAATTAGTTTTTCAGTTATTCTTTTTTGAGTGGCTCCATCAAATATATATAAAACTAAGGGAAAGGCCTTGTTGTTTTTACATACAAGTGCTCTTTCCAGAGCATGCCAGAACCTGACATTTCTTTGAAGCTTTTCTAAATTGCAAAGGAGGCAATATATTTAAAACATCTGAAAGTTTTTATGTCTCTCTCTCTAATTATTTTTGATGTGAAACTTCTCAAGACAGATAAAATAAAACCCTTTTCTGCCTGATCTTAATTGAGGAGACTCTTATCTCCTTCTGTAATTACTGGTGAGCAAGATTCTACATGGATTAAATTGCATATTCTCTCAAACTGGAACAAGGTTATTTTTTTGTCTTTCATAGCACACTTTTCTAAAGCTCGACAATGTCTCCATCTCCATGTAAACACTTTATTTACAGCTGTCCACAGCTGTATTCCACTGACTGCTATTTAATTACCTTTATTTCTGCAGATTATAACAATCTTAGGTATTCAGAGAGGATGTGTAAGCATAATTACTGTAACTGGAGAATATTACCATGGTGATTCCACGAGACTCACAGGAAGGATCCTGAGGAATGCACTGAGTTCAGAAGTGTTTACTTCAGCCAAGGTAAAGCACAGTGACTCAGGCTGATCCATTTCTGCTCATAGCAAGCTCTTGCTAAAGGTGGGCTTCATCTCACTTCACTCATAGAAAGGCAAAATACATTTGTGTCATTCAGCCCCAGCCTGATGGGACTTCATCCCCTGGAATTCCTGAGGGGTTACCAGGAAAGGGTTTGGGGACATGGCAGGACAGAAATTTGCTCAGGTCACTTTCCTGCGAGGTTCAGCACCTTAGAGAGTCTGCATTGCTGGGACCTTCACTCACTGCTGAGATGTTCATGGGCATTTTCATAGTTTTGGACTGAGGTTGGATGCAGGTATTAATCAATAATGTGCTTTGGCCTCCTCCATGTGTTACTTTGACTGGAATTCCTCCAAAAAATGAACTTCTGCATTGATTTTTGGTTTAAAGCACTTCAAAGAAATTTGAAATGCTTTGTTATGCTGAAAAAAAAGTTTCAATTCTTCTCTTCTCCAGATTTCTTTTTGTTTTGGTCAGGCATGACCCTTGGGTTAGAATTTTTATCATAATAATCACCAAATAGAAATAAATTTCTGCAACGATCACACCTCCTGGCACCCAGTTGTGTTTCTGAGGTAGCACATTGGGTTTTAACTATCCTTATCCTGTATTTTTCACAACAATGTAAATATTGTGTTCAGATGAAGTAGTTTATGAGTCTCTATGTATCATATCACAGGCAGATATTTGCAGACTTAGTAGTATTTTCTGCAGAAATGAAGGGAACTCCCTACACATTACTCATTCATTGGAGCTCTGTGCACAGACATGGAGCCTCTTTTAACCCCACCAGTCCTTAAGTGGGTTAAAGCAGTGCCAAGAAAGAGACAAAAATCATAATTAAGCAAAAAGGGAAATAAGAGAGCATAACAATCCCAACTGAAGTGTTGCAAAAATACTAGTAAATAGCACAGATTTTCTGTCAGTGCCTGGAATTTCACTAAAGATACAGTTGAATGGCATTTTGGTGCAGTGTCTCTGGCATCCAGAGCCTGTGAGCATTGTGGAAATGTTGTTTTTTCTGATGCCTTAAGTTTTAGCTTTCATATTTTTCAGATTCTGTACCGCCTTAGTGTGTAACTCTGAGCTTCATATAAAGTGTTAGCAAGTTCTGTAAATAGTTTAGTCAGACAAAACAGTCCTTTTCCAGCCTGAGAACCAAGGACACTACTGCAGCTTTGGGCCCAAAAAGTGTAAAAAACAGTGAAGCAATCTAGGAGGATGGGACTTCATAACCTGGGGTTGTAACTGGACAATTAACCCCGATATGTAAATGGACCAAAACTTATAAAAGTGTGAAAACTCATGACTTGGGGTCCATCTTGGGTGTAGCCACATCCAGGCTCTTTTTCTGCCCAAGGTGAATCCTTTGGAGGCCTTTTAATAAATAACTACGTCATTCCTTTAACACTGTCTAGCCTCTGTTCCAGGCTGCCTCTCACAGGCATCAATTCAGTGTTAATAATTCAGGAGTGCCATCCAGTGAATTGCCTTTGCTGACCACTAGTGTCAATAAAGGGAAAAAACCCCCAATCTGCCTGGAAAACCAGTTCAGCTCTATTTTTTGGGCTCATAATTTTATAGCTCTGCTCAGTAAGGTGTAACTAGGTTTGTAGTCATTGATTCTTTTGTGAACACTGCAGAAATTCATGAAGAATATTGAATATTACACTTGTGTGGCTCTCACTGACTACTGGCAAAGGCACATTTTTCATAGTGCTATTGAACACTTGTTTGTTATCTTGGAAAGCAGAAGTACCCATATATCAGAGTATCCCTCACATGGCCTTTGTTTACTGGTAGCTGGCAGGAATTCTAAGTAGATAAAATAAGAAAAGCATGAAGCAGGAAATTATTATATTTTGAAGGAAAATAAAGCCATAGCGGAGAATCCTGAAACCAGTAAAGCACACTAGAGGTCGAAAAAGCATGGCTTTCAGTCTAAATAACAAGGCATCATGGTGTAGCTTAAGTCACAGTTCCAACTAAATCTGCTTTATAGTATCAGCAAATATCTTTGCCACTTTGTACTGTTCTGATTTTATTATTTTGCTGCATGTTCTGTTCAAGAATTGACTTGAATAGACTTGAGAAAGTTGATCAAAACAGACACAGCAATCACAGATGAATAAATTACAAGCCTTCTCCAGCTGAATTGTAGTAAGAGTTGGAAGCTCATGTGTGTGGGGTTCACTGAGTTTTCCCACCAAGACTGTCAGATTTGTTATTACTAAACAATGTTGTGTGTGCTGTAGGCAGAAAAAGCTGCAGGGTTGTGTTTAGAATAATGGTGTGTTCGCAAATAGTACTCAAATAGCTCTGAAATATCACAGTTAGCTGCATCTTCATTCTGTTATCTCACTGCTTCATGCTTCTGAGACCTTTCCCTAGCAGACTATGAAATTATTCCAAATGTAAGATGATAAATTAACAGAACAAAACAAATTGGAGTCAGTAGGAGTGCATTTAGCACTAACAAGACCCATCTGAGTTTCACATTTTCTCTTGCTATTATAAAAAATAAGGCTTGTGTCAGAACTCATCCTTTTTTTAATTGCTCTTGCACAAAGCACTGGATATTATTTTAAGGGCTAATGGAAAGGAGCAGTCTCTCCAATTCTTCACAAAATCATTTTTTAAAGTAGGAGGGGAAAATGTGAGATATAAGAAGAAATAAATTTCATATCACCTGGGGGAGAAGGAATGGATATTTGGTTTTTTTGCACTGTATCACAATGTATGAGGATGGCTTTAGGGTAAATAATGTTAAATATTTGCAGGCAGTGAGAACTCAAGATGTATTTAGAGGTGGAGTGTTTGATGTTATATCTGAAGGGGCAGATACGTTTCCTATGCCCTCCCTGAAAGTATTGGAAGCTTTTGAGTTTTGGTAGGGTTTTTTCGCCTTGGTGTGGAAGGAAAACTATAGAAATATCTCTCTTTTGCTGCACATATTTCTTATCTGTCAATGAACCCCAGCAGCCTTGATTAAGGAGCTGAGATTCTATTCTTCTAGAGTATAAAAGACCATTAAACTCTGTCTCCTTCACCTGATATTTATAATGAATTTTTCTGCTAGCAAGCACCAAAGGTGTTTCATTTGCTGATCTGCTCTTTGATTTGATTTCCTAAGATTAAGCAGATTTTACAGTGCTCTTTTTCTGTTCTTTTGATAATACTTCATAGTTCCTTTGCTTTAGCTGACTAATAGCATCCTTGTAAAGAAATGTTCAAGTCAACTTAATGATAAGTGACTTGAAGAACATAAGAAGATCTAGCATTCAGGAAAGTCTTTCATGCACTCATGTGTTGTCACAATATTGTCTTCCCCATATCTAGAGATGCTTTCCTGTTGTTGAAGGTCACAGTAACATTCTGGAGAGTTCACATGCCCCACTGTGTCCTGCAGCCACTCCATATGGCTGGATATTTGTGCCATTTCAGGCAATGTCAGTAGAGTTTGGAAAGACCTGTAAACTTTAAAAAGCTCAGAAAAGAGTCTTGGGGTTTGAAAACTTGTTTATGTTTTTATAAAATCTTCTCAAAATAGTTTGCTTCATGTACATTGGCACCATTGAGTTGGTTGGAAAGGAATTTCATCAAGTCAAAGGAAAAAAACATGAAGGGGTGGGAACTGAAGGGGATGAGTAAGGGGATAAGTTTGTCAGTGATACAATTTCTTTCCCTTAAATAGTTAGCCTTTGTTGCAATGCATTCAGCGCTGAAATTTTATGCAGGGAGGAGGCCAACACCAGAGTACAGAAATTAATAAAACTGATCAGCTCTGCTCTGACATGTTAAAGTGGTGCCATTTATTAGAAAATGTTTTCAGTAACTCTGTTCTGTTTCCTCTTGAAAGAGAGAAAGAGGTGATGAAGGAGCCAACTTCCGTCCAAGAGACACTTTATATTCAGTAGTTTGGCCAGATTATAAGCAATTTTATGCTGAATTGAGGATTTCTACTGTTTGGTAGGAATGGAAAAGGAAAATGATTGGAGAACACATTATCTTTAAGTATAAGAATAAATTACTTTGCCCTGAATACATAGTTACAGATATTAATGGCACTCTAGATTCAGATGCATGTCACTATATGTGTACAATTTTTATTAATGGGGTTCTCTTTCTCTACAGGTGACCACTGAAATCAAAATCCAGTTCTTTGCTCGTGTTCCTCTTTCCCTGCTGGCCCCTTGTGCCGGTGTTGTAATGTGAGAAGCACAGCTGAGCTTCCAGCAAACCATGGAGCTTCAGCAAGTTCAGACACACCAACAGTACCTTAGGGACACACAGGCACAAAAACCAGGGGGAGAGTGGGGTTGGAGTGGAGTAAATGTCCACAGTGGCAGCCTGTGGGCAGGGATGAAGGATTATGGACATGCAGCTGCTGGCCACACTCATGCCAGGGGGGAGGGCACAGGAGGTGGGGAGGGGGCTTTGCCCCTGCCCCTGTGGTGGAACAGGCCTGGGGATCTGTCTGAGTTGAGACATGATATGTACTGTTATAAACTATATGAGGACAACAGAGATGTCTACATTTGCTAAATGATTATATTTTGTTTGTATTTAATTATTTTTGCAGTAATTATGAGTGCCTGCTTGTTCCTTGAAAACTTGGTGATCAGTTCGGAATAATGAAGGAGTAATGTATTATTTCTTCACAGAGTAAATGAAATGAAATGAGGCTTTCACAGTAGCCAAGCACAATCTATAGATTAAGCAAAATATTACGGTACATGTGCTGTGTATGTTTAATTTCTTTCCCTGGATGTTAGTTTATGTAAAACTGCAGTTATCTCCACTGAAATGTCTCCCAAAAAATAGTGGAGAGGAGAAAAAAAAAATATTCTAGCAGGAGTATATTAATAATCTTGATTATCAGACTGAAAGTGTGAAAATTTTAGAAGCGAAAAGCCCTTTTTTTTCACAATTTGGAACATAAGTATGAACAATTGATTTTGATCTTGTAAGCCTTTATAAATGCTGAAGTTTATATTGAGTGGGTGCAGTGAGCTTAGTTTCAGAGACAACTGATAAGATGTTTGTATTCTATGAGCAAATGCTTGTTAGTTACAGACTATTTTTCAAAACCAGAAAAGATTACATTTAAGACACGAACCTTTCACTGTATGTGCCTCTTCTCACTTTTAGTAATATATGACTTTAGTCTATATGGATGCTGATTTCTGAAATATGTGAGAAATACTGGTTTGATCTTGTCAATTAATTTCAGAAATGCTCAAAAACTGGGTTCTTGGTTGCTGCATTACCTTGGAACCATTTCTGGATCACTGTGTCTTAGGCTCAGAGGATTTGTGTATTATTTTAAGTTACACAGATATGGTCTGCAGATCTTAGGGGTTGTTTTAAAGTCAGGAAACAAATAAACTTAGTTAGAAAGGAAGACTTAAACTGGAGAGTGATCTCATTCTGGTAAATGCTTGATCACATCTTCAAATAAATGCAAATACTAAAATCATTATAATTGAGAACTCAAGTACAGTGACAGTCTGGGCTTCTAACAGCTCCAGTCAGCATGTATTGGTCTTACTGGGAAAGGTGAAGACAGTCCTGTTGGCTTCAGGTCTGATTAGAGATGGCCCTATTTTAGAAGGTATTTAAGCCCTTTTAATGTGTTTTTCTTCACAGGATGCTTGATATTACATATATATTATATTACATATATAATATAATGATGAGACTCTGATGCTCTATCTGGTTTGTCTGTTCACAGTGTTGAGTGTAACAGAGTCTGGAGGGAAGAGGGGACGAATCCTGGTCCTGCCCTGCTCCTGGGGAACTGGCCAGCAGAGTGGGAAAGTGGATCCTCCTGCAGAAGAGTAGCTGTGTGCATTCTCAGCTCAGAGAGCTTTCTGCAGCATCCTGCAGCAGAAGGCACTGGCAGAGAGCTGAAGGAGGTGGGGAGTGCAGCAGGTGATTGGGAGCATCTCCGAGAAAAGGTGAGTGCAGGTCACAGACAAGCCTTGGAGGTGAGGGCAGAGGGCACTTTCCATGTACAGTAACCAAGAAAGAACAGACAGAGCTTGCAGGAAACCAAGGAGCCATGGAAATGTGTTGGACTAGAAAGGATGATGAGGCCCAGGCTTTATCCAGCAATGATTTAACTGGAGAGTAGATGTGTAAAACGTCCTTTTATTTTAAACTGGATTTCCAGCCTCAAAGTTTCTCTGCTCAGGAATTCTAGCCTGTTTGAATATATTTTCAAATAACATTAAATTCTATATTTTTACAGTGTAGTGTGTTTACATTAAAAGAAAGCAGATTCATCTCCTAGCCTTGGCTAAATGATGCTCCATGGAAAGTGTCATTTGAAGAACAGCCTATTATTGGAAGGACTTGAGTAATGATTTTCCATTATATGAATCAAAGTAACTCTAAAGTCTGAACAGCCCAAACAGATACAAAAAGCCCCTGGATGATGACTGAAGATCAGCTTTGTGATTTTGTTAATTTCTGTGCCAATAAATCCAAAACTGAGAACAGATGTGCCAGAGCAACAGTAGAGACTTTCCTTTTCAAAGCCAGCTTGAAACAGTTCATGATTAAAGACTAACTTTGAGGCTCTTGTCAATAGTTCCAAAATTAAGTTTGTCACAACACTTTATATAATGCAAATGATAAACTATTTATTGTGTGGAAAATGTCAGTTTATTTCTTCCTCTCTTCTCTTGATCTAATACTTCTTGATGTGTTGAAGTCTCAGTATTTGGGTCTCTGCAGTGATTATCCAGGGGAAACCCGTGTAGCTGTGGAGAGGGGAGATGTACAAGGATGAGCTGCAGCACCTGTGGAACTGGTTGAGGGGTACAGTGGGCCCTGAAATTAAGAAGTTCTTTGTAACTTTGATCTGGTATCACAGTTTATGTATATCACAGAAATGTTTATTGCTGATTCATGTATTAGATGAGTTGCACAGTCCCAGCTTAAGGCCAAGGTAAAATTAAATGAGGGGATGGGAGAGAGAAGCTAGGAACAAAGGGATGGTTTCAGGGCAGGAGAAGACTTTCCCTCCACGGGGCTGTGGCTGATTGTGCCATTTTGTTCCTGCCCACACAGCACAGGGCTGAGTAACTGCAGTAGTGAATGGAGGCATTGCCTTAGTGCTGCCCAGGGAGAGGAGCTGACACTGGAAAAGCTGGATTCTGCCCTGGCTTACTGGGTGGGGAAGGAAGAGAGAAATGCAGCCTGGACTCCTGTATGTATGGCACCTGCATTCCAGTTTTGGTTGCACTGAACATTTCACTGTTAAGCCAAAAGGGAGCAGTGTTGCTGAGGACTGACAATTCCTTCTTGTGCTGCAGCCTGGCTGCTGTGTTCGTGCTCAGAGGAACACCCTGTACAACAGTAGAAGAAGGCAGAAGTAAAAGATCAGAGCTCACCCACAGAGCTGTTGGGTAGGAGACTGCTCCTCTCTTTTGAGAGTTGGAATCTCTCTCTGCAATACAGTTTTCAAGCTAAATCTCTGTAGCTTATTATTGATTCAAAAGTAATTTCAGGGCAAATAAGAATTTTCAGCTAACTTACTGTTAACCATCAAACTCTGCATGGGATTTTGTCTGTAGTGAGAGAACATGGGTAGGTAAGATTGTAATATTCACATTCTGTAAGAACTCCACTAAGATCCATTTTAAACCTCCGAAATAGCAGCAGTTCCTGTTGGATTTTGCCATTAAAAAAATCAGAGTTAGAAGCAATTCGAAATGGATCAAAAAATATTGGGGCAAAACTTTTTTAGTTTTTAAATTTCATTAAGGCATTTCTAAGGGCTCAGGCATAAAATCATCATCAAACTTGAACCACCCAAAAGTTGAATTCAGGCATAACCATCTTTTAGTGGATCTATACAAATCATTGTGTTGATAATACTCTCTAATTTACTGACTGGGAAGTAATGCATCATCCTCCTATTTGTTTTCCAGTTGTCAGAGTATAGATAGTAGTAAAATATTTAAATAAATTCTGAAACAAATAATTGTAGATAAAAGTCTCTTACTGTGCTCATGATAGACACATACATATTCTCCTGCATTTCTATAAATACCATTTAGTATTGGAAGGAAACTTAAATCCTTCTTTTGACTAACAATTATTATTCTGTAGGATATTTTAAGCAATGAGTGGAATATTTTTTTTCCTGTTTAAAGAGTATATGTAAATTAGAACTAAAGTGGCATGTATCTTACACAAACCTGGAGTTAATTTAACGGAATTATTTCTTAAGGCTCAACGACTGCTCTCAAACCACAGGTTATTGATTTCTTGGGAAAAGTAACCCTGTCATTAACCCTGGTCTGCTGAGAGCTGCCCTGCCCTCGACCGTAAGTCCTTGTTAAAACTATGTGATAAACGGTCATGGAAGGACAAGAAGCTCGTGGGTATTTTCCTTGCCAGCTTTGTCTGTGTTTGCCCAGGTGCTGCTCAGAGAGGTGATGGATGGGATGTGCCAGTGCAGCACCCGCAGCTCTCCCCTGTGACACGGTCCCCAGGAAAGTTCCCTTTGCAGGGGCCTCGGCAAGTTCGATCAGGTTTGATCAGGCTGCTTTGGGTCTGCATCTGACAGTGTAGATCTGTGCCAATGTTTGGCTGGCATTCCCACAAACATTCTTGGTGTGTGTCTGGTTGTACCTGCCTCTGCTGTGTCCTGTCACCACTGACCTTTCCCGGTGTCTGACAAGAGCTCGGCTGTGACCCGCCCCTCTCCGAGCGGGCCGTGCTCGCCAGCCCGGCCTGGCTCCGGGCTCTCCGCGTCCCTTCCGTCCTGGAACAGCAGGGCTGGAGGCAGGAGAGCGGCGGGCGTGTCCCAGCAAAGGGCAGGCTCGGCAGTGCCGGCCCGAGCTGCCGTGGCTCTGTAGTTTGCATCCACTGCCCCAAGGGTGCAGTGCTGGTTCGCGTTCGCCCTTCCCTCCCTCGGCCCCAGCTTCTCCCCCGCCCTGGGAAGCAGCGCTGCCCGGCGTGACCGGGCTTGTTCCGCCTCGTCCTGCGCCGTCAGCACGGCTGGGATCCCTGAACCGCTCACCTCCAGGGGGAGGGAGCTGAGAGCGCTCTTGGACTTGTTCAGATCACGTTCCTAGCAGAAGGAGGAGGTGGAAGCACAAGAGTACCTTTCATCCAAAACACACATTGCCTTTGAACACTCGAGCAGTGTTTGAACAACCGCGAGTGGCCACTTGCTGCGGTATAAAGAAGTGTTTGAAAGACTGAATGCTGATTCCCAAGTTATGACCTCTGGTAATGTTTCTAAAAGCTTTCCACTTTTCCCCTGACACAGGTAGGCTTACAACAGACATCAGCAGCTAACCAGGGTACTGTTAAACTGGCTAAGGAGGATTTGCTTTCCTGGAGGCTGTCATCAAGTGAAGGGGATTAGACTACCAGGAAGATGTTGGTTGTTTCCAGTGCCCCATTTCTTTTTTCCCTACTCAGTGGGTGATTAGAATAGAGAGCTATTTTACCAGATGCAATATTTTCAGATGGAGGAACACTTAACTAGCAATACTTCTATAGTTAAACAAAAGTGGAGTTATAGCCAAGCATATTCTTTACTCCCACACATTCTATATTTTTCATTAGGTTTATTCATAGTTTTGCCATTGACAGAGAAATAACTTTAAACATGCTTCCTCATAGGAAACAAATGGTCTAATTCAGGCTTCCTGAGCAGACAGGCTTTGTTTATTGAGTTTTAAACGTGTTATATAACTCCTCTTATCACACATTTAGGAATTCAAAGGCAGGTTTCTAGCCTGAAGCTCCCTGATAACATCCTATTTTCTCTTGTATTTTTCCTACCTACATTTTCTAGCT
Organism: Buphagus erythrorhynchus; assembly: GCA_013400855.1. Taxonomy (NCBI): domain Eukaryota; kingdom Metazoa; phylum Chordata; class Aves; order Passeriformes; family Sturnidae; genus Buphagus; species Buphagus erythrorhynchus. The sequence goes on along the minus strand of VZTT01014697.1, from coordinate 35,293 downwards.
TTGTGGCACTATTAATACTCCATCAATAATGTTAGCCAGTCTCTTTAGATACCAACAAAACCTAACTTCTATGACAGAGGCTATTTTCCAATATATAATCCTCTGTATTTTATAACCAATTTATTATAAATATCTTCTTTCCCATGGATTATTATGCTAGAAACTTATTCAGTGCCAACATAGAGTAGTTAATAATTAGAGTTTCCCATGGAAAATTTAAAATAAGTATATTTAAACCCACTATCAGGGGGTTGTACCCTTTCAGAGGAGGATACTTCTTTATCAAGTTCTATATCCTTTCAGAGCAGAATTGTACAAACTCTTTTATAGCAAAATGCACTTTCATGATTTGCAATCAGCTGTATTTTGAATGTGAAGAATTGGAATTCTTTGTACTTCGATGAAAACAGTGGACACATTTTTGGTAAGAAAGCCTTCTAGTTTCATTGTTTGAAGACTGATAGCAGTGCCTGTTCCTTTGGTAGCTACAGCCTGTCTCTTCAGGGGCACTTTCTGCAGTAACCCCGGGCCAGACCCATCCCTCCAGCTTCCATGTCTCCCCATTGCCTCCAAGCAGATACTTTTGATCTGCCATCTGCAGGCTCAGCCTTCTTCTCAGACTCCTGTAATGTCTGCTAAGGATACTTGTGCAGATAAAATCCGTTTTGTAACTTTAAGTTGGTCAGATTTGTTAAAAGAAAAAGCAGGACTGATGCTTTTTGACCAGTGATGTAATAAAAAGGCTAAAGCTGGGTTGCCAAAGCTACAAAGCTGCTTCATTCTTTGTACAGGTTGCAAGAGACTTTTCCAAGAGCTTTTGAGCAAGGGGGTGTGCAGCCCTTATCCCCAGGCTGAGTCACCAGAGCCCTGCTCTGCAGTGCCATTCTGCACTTCCTGGAGTACAGGGACTTATGGCAATGACTGCATTTTCTCTTGGTTCAGTGCAGTGCAGTCTTGGGAGGGGAAAATTGTGTAGTTTACTAAATAAATTGTAGGGTTTGGTGGGGACCTCTGACAGCAAAGCTTTTTATGTATCCCTGATCACCACTGTGTTTCCAGGAGGATGTGAAAGTTTACAGGAAGCATCAGAAAGGGATGTTTACTGTCACATTTAATAAAACTCCATGTTCAGAAAAAAAACATGCAGTACTAGTTGTGGCAATTACTCATTGGAAATGTGCCCCTTTTATCCTAGTTTGGTGCTATTTCTGTTGTGTGTAAGCTTTTCGTCATGTAACTTGGAATCCTGAATCCCAGCATATGGGCTTTCTGATTTATTTATGTTGTTGATGAAGGTGTGATTGCTTAACTTCTTTATCTGATTTTTTTTTTATTCTTTCACTTCATGCCTGGATTTCTGACAAAATTTTAAATAGTGAATAATGAATTAAGCAAGATGTTTGGCTGTACCAAATGTTGCAGTGTCTTTTGGGACTCAGAAAAGTTGCACACATACTGAAGTCAGCTTTGGTTGGAAACTTGTGTGGATGGCAGAACACACCTCTCTGAAGTGCAAAGGCTGAGATAATGGTTAAAGGCTTAAATAATGGTGAAACTCATCCTTTCCAGAACCAAAGAGAACGGTAGCTATGTATGCCATTACCTGTCTTCTGCAAGAGATAATGAACTTCTTGGGCTTGTATCATGTCTTATAATTCACAAGTTTTGTGTCCAAGAAAGGCAATGAGAGCTGTTGGCCCAGTAATAGTATATTTATATTATATGCATTAAAGCAGGCTAGGTTGTCTCTTGCAAACATCAAAATGCACACTACCTTCAGCAATGAGGGGGTTATAAAATAATTTAGAATATTAATATGTGGAGGCCGGTGGGCCTACTAAGAGAGACTCTGTGACCCTTCCCTGGAGGGAATGCCCCTAGGCCATAACCTCCTTTGTTGTGGTGAGAAAAGAGGTTTCTCCCAACACACTTTGCTACTTTCCTCACTGCAGGATGTTTTGGAGCAGCCCTCTCCAGTTCATCCTAGCCATGGAGTGGTCCTGCATTGCTGTCCTCTCCTTACAGCACAAGGGAAACCAGGTAGGGCTGGAGCAGGGACCAGCACTGTGAACTGAGCTGTGGGGCAGGATTAAATCTCCAATTTCATCTCAAACTTTTTGTCACTTCAGTTCTCCAAATGGAAATAAGGAATAATGTCTTGTAAATGGAGTACAAGTTGGAGAAAGAAATCCAGGAATGCTTGTGAAGCAGACTGGTGCTGTGGCAGGGCTGGCCAGGTGCTCAGGGACATGGTGTGCTGACACAGACAGCAGGAGATGTGGGCCAGCAGGAGGCCATTGTTTTATAAAATCTGGAGAACTTGTAGGCTGGGATATCAGTCCTGCAGTTCCCTAGCAGCACCTGCTCTGCCAGGTAAGACAGAGTGCAGGAGGGAACACCCCTGAGGAAGATCCATAGCTTCCTTTAAGTTCTGTCTCATACTGAGCTGATCATTAACAGCCTTCCTTCACTTCAGGATCTTAGTGATTAAAACCTCTTTAATTACATAAGGCCTCTTGAGAAATATTATCTAAAAAATTAGCAAAGAACATCAGAAACTGAGTTACCTAGGCAGCTGAAAGGTTTTTTTTAAAATCAATCTAAATAAGTAGTTAGAGACCAGTTAAAAGTGAGAACAACCTTTTGTGAAATGTGATATTTGTAAGATTTCTGATTACTGACTAATCATCACTAATTAAGATGTTAACAAAGCAAGAGCATCTGGATGCTTGTTTCTGTGCCTGAACTCTTCCAAAGATGTGGCTGATGTGTATTTTTTCCTGAATTATTTTTAATTTCTATTTTATTTCTCCAATTCGACAATCAAATCTAAAAAATACTGGTCCTAGGAGTGGGAGAAAATCTTGTACTATTGTTTTTCACTTCTCATCTTTTTTTTGAGTTTAGTTTTTCAGAACATCTAATTAATTTGAGGTATATATAAAACATTGACAAGTGTATGTGTTTTGGGTATTTTGAGGGCCTCTTTTTTTTGAAGTGCCATGTCCTTATTAGAAGACCTTCATGCTAAGCCAGATGACATTTAGAAATGTTTCCAACATGTCTTTCTGGCCCAGTGATAAATTTAGAGCATCCCAAGGAACAAAATAGTTATGGAGCTATAAAAGCATCTGTATCTTCTCTGAAATAAGAGATCGTCAACTTTCTGGAAATAGAGATAAATGCAGTGACCAAATCACTTGACAGGTTTATTGAGTCCAACTCACTAATACATTTCCTCAGTACCATTGTTAGATAAATTTCGAAATCTTGTTATTAATATTATTTGTCTGAAAAAGAGAGCTAATGTTCCTGTACTTGATGGACTGTCCAAAGAGAAAATGATGCAGCAGACAAGTGGTTTGAAGGCACTCAGAGGTATTTATTAGAGCAGGCTCTCGTTTGTGTGAAGTGAATGTAGACATAGGAAAAGTGTGTGCAAACAGCATCCTGCCAGTAGGTTGTGATGAAGATGTTAAAAACAAAGTGGGAATTTGAAAGGGCACAACTGCAGGCTACTGGAGCTACAACCAGAGGTTTGTCAGAAGGATATTCAGGGCTGAGGCTTAACCCAGCTGCAGGCAGAAGGTCCCTGTGTGCTGTGAGCATGGTGGGAGCTGTGCTCATTCTGGCACTGGCTCGGATGGTGTTACTGCACAGGGGCTTTCCTCTTCTCCCTGGAGATGTGCTGTGAACATCCTCTCTCACATGTTCACTGTACTCTGCAGTAATGGTCCCTTCCCCTGTGAGGACCAGAGCCTGCTGAAAATCAGTAGATCTGTGGAACAAGTGGGATCCTGCAGGGAAGCATCTGAGCCCTGACAGTGCCAGCTTTGCCCAGAGAGGAGGGACTGACACTCTGCAGTTCCCTAGAGCAAGTTTCTGTCACTTGTGCCAACTTGTTCACCAATAATGACCACATCTGGAAGCATAACAACGGTTTCCAAGCACTGATGTGAAGGGAATTGGTCTGATAGACAAACACTTGCCACAAATACTTTATTTTTTTTCCCTAGAATTTGCTATTTTTCTGTTTTGTATTTTAGTTGCACCCCAGAAGTATTACCTACAGTACAAAATGGTTGCTACTCTTTTCTTTATGCTTCATCTTCTCAGCTATTTTTAACTCATACTTTTAAATTGAGAGAGACCACAGTTTATACTATGGGATTTGCTGCTCTTTGTTTTTTCTTCACTTCTTTTTTAGGGGCCTAACCTATTCATACATGTGCAGTAAAACTTTATCTCTTCCCAAAGAACACTTCTCCGTATTAAAACCAGTAAGAGTTTGTACTTTTTTAGCCACTTTAATATTAACTTTGCAGTAATTTATAGGTACCAGTTAATTAAGTTCTGTAGAAGTGCTGTTACAGCATAGGCAGGGACAGGTGAACTGATAAACAGAATGGAAGCATGGTTTCCCTAAACTCATAATGGGATGAAGCCAGCCTTGTGATGGGCTTTTTTAGCCCCTTTATAGAGGCTTATGCAATTTAAAGTTCTCCTGTTCAGTGTTCCATTTTTCTAGCATGTACAAGAGAGGATTGCAATGCACATCAATGAGGTGATCATTGCATTTGGGAGAGACTCAGTTATAACCACTTTTCCTTTACCTCTTCTTGATTGGTCCCTTTGACTTTCTAAGTTTAGCTTCATGTTTCTTCTGTGCTTCAGTACTATAAATATCACTGCTGCTAAATTGCTCTATTTTCTAAAACCGCATCTAGATAGATCCTTTCTCTTGGCATTATCAACATTATCCACATCTGGCATCCTCCTGGCCGAGTTTCTATACTGTACTTGCTTACAAGGAATTATTAAAGCTGCAGCTCATGGTGAATTGTCTGTTTATGGTGCAAGGAAGTCACAATTAACCTGTGGACTGGATTGTGTACAGTTATAGAGAGACATATGCATACATTTACACATAATAAGTACAGAGATGTGAAATATAATATCTGCAGAATTCTGAGTACTTAGAATAATTCAGAGTTTCATTACATTTCTCAGTATTATTAATTCAGCTGCAGGGAGATATGACGGTGGTAAGGTTAGATTTTCTTGTTCGGAATTCTTCTTTAACATATTATTTTTACATGATATATGGGTAATGTGAAAAGCCCATCAGGACCCATCAGAAAAGTGCCAAACCCCCAGCTTCACTTCTGTTTTATTCAATAGACCTCTAGCTTTACAACTAATGAGTATGATCTTGGTCTTGCCCTAGTAATAAAATGTAAAACCACCACAGTGTTGTTTGGGGGTGTGTTTAAGATACTATGTAATTTTCTTTGAAAATTAAAAGCAACAAAGGCATATAAATTTTTTAGGTCTGTGAATTAAGGTCAATTTTTGCTTTGCATTAAATATATATCAATATTTTCTAATGCATTCAGAAGAGAAAGGGTCATGTTTACTGCAAGACCAAAATGAAGCACAATTACCATCTCCATTCTCATTGGAATGAGAACGTTTATAATTCATGCTTTATTTAAATTACAGTTTGCTTTAAAACAGTTACAAAATCTTTGATGTTGTTCCTTAGAAAAATTGCCTTCCTGGTGCTCTCCAATAGACATCATGTGCACTTTTAAAATCTCCAGATTGTGAATACCTTTGAAGATAAATTTTGACAGCCGTCAGCAGATATAGATTTGAATTAGGACAAGAACATGCCCAGAATTTTCAAGATAATTCAATTTTAGATTCAATTTATGCTTCAGAAACTAGCATTTATCAATTCTACCATATTAAAATTCAGATCTGAAAATAAAATGAAGCCAGAAAGCTAAAATGGTGATTTGCCACAATTTGTCAGTCAAGTCCACCTCCTGTTTACCCTGAACTTTGAGATTTATATATTCCAAATAAGTTTTTCACAGTTTAAAAATCTCAGATGTAGAGGTAGTTTTGGAATTTGCTTTCTGACAGACCTCAGGACATGTAAGTCATTCCCCTTCTCTGTTCTAGTCCCTACCAAGCACTTCCTTCACTGACCTTTTTGATTCTGGTAAAACTGAATGAGCAGATTTTGGCTGTGTTACGTGTTTTACTCCTATTTTCAAATGCCAGTCAAGCTTTCTGAATCCATATCCTGCTGAAAGAAATAATATTCCTTAAGCTAAAAGATGAGGAGAAGAATTAAAACAGCCAGGCAGCAGATTTACCTGCTCATGAAAGTCTTGGCAAATACACAATCAAACTTTGTTTACATGGTAAGTAAAGCATAACACAGTCTTAAACAACAATGAAATAATTGGCCTTTTGTTAAAATTTTTTTATCAGCTCTGTTTGGATCCATAAATAAAGCCTTGATCCAGTGGAATTGGATGAGCAATTGCTAAAGATGTATTTGAATAAATATACCTATACTTAAATATCTGCAATCTGATTAATCTAAGTCATAAATATGAGCTGTAAGTTCCAGTGTGCTGTTTGTCAAATAACTGATAATTCTAGAGCCAGTCTCAGGTATAAACCAGAATGGAAAAAGAATCTTGGGATATTTCAAATTTCAGTCTTTGATTCATACTGGGTCTAAAGCTGGATAGATTTGTGGTTTGTAATTAAATGAAAATAATTTCAGTCTTTCACTATGATTGATTTTTAAGCTTCTTTGGGAGAGAACAATCTTCCTTTCTGTCTTCATGACAGTGTTTGTTCAATGGGACTCTGCTTCAGCCTAAAAGGCATAGTCATAATAGAAGTTTCTGTGGTGTTTTTGGTGAAGGTTATTCATAATGCATATGTTCCAAAACTGTTAAGAATTTAAATAACTAAATTAAGAATAACAATCTTTCACCCCCCACAAGACACATAAAAAATCCCGAGTACTCTTTTGAATGAATCTTTCCTGATCAAAGAAGTGTGGATAGCCCTAATAATTAATAGTGATTAATTAATATTGAAAAAATTGAAAAATTTCAATTAATATTGAAAAAATCAGCTGACTGAATATTTAAAAGCAGAGGTATACAAATACAGCTTTCTAAATAGTTTCCTCATACTTGCTAAGCTATGTTCTCTTTTTTCAGTCTTTTTTAAAAATCTTTTAGGAGCACTACAGTCACATCAGTGACAAAACAGACATCAGGCAACCAGCAGCTATCCATTAGAGTCACATCTGGTAGGTTTGACTGACACTCAGTAGCACTGATTAACCACAGAATAACATGCCAGAAATGTAGCAGGAGATGTCACTTCTGCCCCATACCAATCAATCACTCACTCTCTGCAAGCACAAATGCACATTCACAGTGGAATGAGTTTGACCCACACTCTTATCAGAATAATAGAGAGAAACTATTGCCAGACTTCTGGATAGGAAAAATAAAGTACAAGGCAAATGCCAGGAAGCAGATTCACAGATGGGAATTCATGTTGTTAAATGGCACCATGGCATATGACCGTGAGAACCAGACAATTCTCTGTATTGTAGAAGATGTGTTTGATCTGAGGATTGCCAGCACTCGAATTACAGAGCTGAAATATGTGAAATAATATAGCAAAATCCTAGTGCAGCATTTTGACAGCTCAGTGCTTTAAAGATCACTTTTCCCATCAATACAGAAGATAAAATATTGTAATGCTTGCAGCAAAAAGCAAGGGTCTTAGAAACTGAGAGCTGCTTCTTGGCCCAGATTAAGTAGGGCAGTTAAGCATGTGCTAAGAGTCTACCACTGATATTTTTGTTGACTCAACATATTTAAGTTCCTTTACATGGAACATGCTTATGTGCTCTGAGTCTCTTAATCCTTGTGCTTTCAGTAATTTCAGCTCTCAAACTATCTTCATTTAATGCAGGTCAGATTCCACCTTGTTAGCCAGTCATTCCTAAGGGAGTACTCCTGCTCCTGCAGCTTGAGGCACCACTGAATTTGGTTCCAGTTTCTTTGTGTTTGGTGTCTTGCCAGACTCCATGGCATGATGTTGGGATGATTTGAATAAGTCATAGGGAGTTGGGAGCACAAAGACAATTTTCCAATCCTCTTACAAAATGCAACAGTGAATATAGAACCATCCTGTGTCTCCAGTTCATTTAGGCTGTTCCACATGGCCTCCAGTGCAGGCCCTGGCAACACAGTCCAAAATCTAACAAGCACTGAAACAGAGAGACTGTACAAGGAAAGCCAACCCCCTGGATTCCCCAGAACCGACCTTGATGTTTACATCCTTTGAATCTCTACTGCTCTGTAACAATTTTAGATTTTTGTATATCAGAGAGGAAGATTTTCTAGTTTGTATTTTTTCATACAGCTGTATGCCCCAGCTGTTTTAACAGATACATTGTACAGTAACACTTACAGACTTTTCTATTACAGCCTGTTAAAGCTATTGCAGCAAAAAAAATGCTTTGCCACAGCCTCCAGATCTGCCTATATATTTGCTAGATTGGTGTAAATCAGTGAGGGCCAACTCAAAGCAGGGATGATTTGAATGGAAATAACACAACAGAGACACAGAGAACAGAACAGACTTTTACTTTGAAAAGAATCAGTCTATCTACAAAGTAAAATACCCATTACATGTAATTATTTCCTGAAACAAAAAATTGATTTGATATCTAATATAGAGCTTGCATAGTATTTCACAAGAAATGACTGTGCAACAATCTTCTTTGAAGAAAATGGCTTTCTGAAAGCAAGCCATATGCATAATGCCCCCTAATAAGAGATGAATCTGATTGAAAATAACTGTGCAGATAATCTCATTCCATTTTTAAAAGCACTAAGCTCTGTGTGATTGGCACAATTGCATTAATAATTTATAGCCATTGGGAATTGTTGGTTTCTGCCTTTTTTGGGAGTGTGAATCACGAATGATTGCTCATTTTAACAATATTGAAAAAGATTGTAGAAGTAAAACTGAAGGGAGGAAATGTGCTGACAGAATGTGCAATAATTGTGTTGGCCAGCCTGGCTCCTGGAGCTGGCTATCAAACATGCTTTTGCTACTCAGTTAGTGAGAATCCTTATGTGAGGAAAACATCAGTTCTGGAAACAGTCTCCAGTGGCTTCTATTGTTTGAAAATGATGAAAACTCCCTATATTGTTTATATTTTAGATGTGGTGTGAAATAAATTTCAAAATGTGCAACTAGGCTTTATTTGGTTTGTTGCAAAGTCAAAAAGCTTTAACACTTAAGCTGTCACTGCTGTTCCTGATAGAGTAAAGTAGGACAATCAAAAATGATGCATGAAAGGAGCTCTCTGTGCTTGGCTTGTCTGCTTTCAGCATGCAATGGTATATAATTTTTTACTGAACTTGTTTCTTCAGGGATTGAATGCAGTCTGTTTTGCAGAAGGATCAGACCTTAAATAGTATTCTTACAATTCAATATACTATATTCTTACTACACTAAACCAATTAGTATTACCTTTTGAGACATGTGCTCAATATTCTTCTTAAACTTTGAAATTGTATATATTTCTATACTGTATTATGTACCATTTAGCTGTTTTCTTTAATGCTAAAATACAACTCATGTATTGGAAAATTATTTTTTCTGTCCATACAGACACTGAACAAAGACACCCAGACTTTGAGATGAACAGCTGGTGACTTCTGACCTATGAAAACAAATTTAGTCAGAGTTCATAAACCTTTACAAACATATAGCATTTCTGTACAAGAATCAATTTTAATTAGTTGGAGGTTTTACACATCTCCACTTGTTTAACAAAAGTGTATAGTATTTACTGTGCCTCTTTTAAACTACAATTTTTAAAAGCCTTAGTCGGAGTCCCTTCACTAATGATGAGATTGTGTCTAAGCAAGAGGTTCTGTTAAATGCATTTGGTTCAAATTTCTAAGGCAAAACCAGAACATTTACTTCTGACTTCTGGTGCAGTAGGAATGCTATCAGGAAAGAACTGCAATCAGCTTATCACTAGGAGTAAGACTTAGGCAGAAGAATCTCTCAGAGATCATGGTTTATGATTTTCCTGTTGCTTGTTTTCCCTCCCAGCTGTCTGGGCTGCTGCCTTCATTTCTGCTTCCCATCTTTCAGTGGATGTGAACCAACATGCTTGGGACAGTTTTTCCCCAGCAGTACTAAACAACTGTGTGATGTCTGAAAGTCCCAACCTCAGCCCTGTTTTCTGTTAACACAGCGTTAACATTGCAAGGTACAATAAAAAGTAAGACTGCCTTGCCTCTAGCTTCCTCAGCCCCCTCCATCAGTGTCCAGCAGCTGCCACTCCCAGTTTCCAGTGGCTCCCAGTGCCTTCCCAGCAGGGATGCCCAGGCTGGCAGGGGTTGAGGTAAACCTGTCCTTGGTGCTCTCTGGTGTCAGGTCCCAGGAGTGCAAGGTTAAGCCTCGTGGTGAATCCTCGGAGCTGGGCAGAAGCCGGCCCAGGGCCCTTCTCGGTTTTGGGGGCTCGGGGCAGGGAGGCCCAGGCAGCTCGGGGCCAGCCCTGGCTGTCCCGCTGGGATGGGGACTGCGGTGGTGTCCCGGCCGGGCGGCTGCGGCCCCGGGCACTCTGCAGCGCGGCCCCGGGCACTCTGCAGTGCGGCCCCGGGCACTCTGCAGCGTGTGCCTCCCCTCCTAAGCTCAGAACGCGCTTTCCTCTCCCGTCACTCAGGGCAAGCTGGGCACGCTGCTGATTCTGCCGCTGAAATGTTGCTCTGTCGCTTAAAAGCTCCAGCGAGTCAAGAGGGTGATACAATTTACATGACTTCAGGGTTGTGAAATCCTGATGGATCCTCTCAGCCAGCCTCTCTCCAGCTGGCACTGAAGCACTTCTGAAGATAAATGCTACAATTTTCAAAAGAGCTTCAGGGAGTAGGTGCCTGATCTCCTTGGACTCCTTAGAAAATCCCATTTTTTAAGCTTTTGTAGCATTAAAATAGAATGTGTTCTTCCTTTTTTTTTTTTTTTTTTTTTAGAATAAGGGAAGACTTTGTTTACTGAAAATAAACTTCAAAAGCATAGTATTTTTAAGGTATTCTTCTTTTTTCTTAATTACAATGCATTTCCCAGTTCTTTTGTAAGTATAGCTATTGATTTGAAGGAGCCTGCATGGAGATAGTGAATAGATTGAAAAGATAATCCTATTATGTTCAATCTGACTGCAGGAGTTACTGTAATTTTATTTTTTCTGAGGGGAGGTGTAAGGCTTTTCTATGCATGTATGGATATCTGGGTGTAAACTACATGCAGTAACTAGATAAAGTCAGCAATAAAAGAAAACTGGAGCTTCTTATTAATCATTTCTTGAGCTATTTTTGGTGTGATTATTTGTGAGAAAATTAGAAAGATCTGAACCTTGAAAGCTTAGCACGCTACAGACCTATTCCTTCTTCAAAATAAGTAGCAAACCAGAAGATAAGTACACAATATAGACTTCTCAGAAAATTACTATGTAGAACTGTCATTCTTGCCACAGGGGAAGTGATTATGACTTGATAAATCTTAATTCCCACTGGATCTTTTAGACTTACTCTATACTCCCTGGGAATTCTTCCTAGCACAATGGCTATTTCTTGCCTTTCCTTTCTCCATTCAAAGATTGTCTCATTTATGACCTTATGTCTGGACTCACTTCATTATCACATGTTTATTAGCACATTTTACTATGCATTTTTAAAACAAAAGTGAAAAATGTTTGTGGCAGATCCCAGAAGGATCTGGGGAAATGAGCGAGCAGAGCTATAATTACTGATGTTGAATGCTACCTCATTTTCACATTAATTCTGTCGAATAAATCTCCAGGTGGAGGCATAAGATCCTCTTTAGCATTTTGGATTTGATCTGTAGTGATGAATTATAGATAATTAGGCAATTGTGATTTTTTTTTTCTGAGTAACATATCAGGAAAACACCCTACTTCATAAAAAGTGAGAAGTACCATATACTTATAAAATTTTTGTCACATTTTAAGAATTTTTTAGTTATTCTTATATTTTCTCTTCCCACTATATGGTGATTTTAATTCAGATCCAGAAGAGGACAATGGCTTTTGCTACTGTGTTGGATGCAATGTAAATTATGTGAAAGGGAATGTCAGATTTGTCTGTGGAGCAAGGTCTCATACAACCTAGGAAAATTACAAGAATTTGTCCACAATGTAATCTGAACACAGTATTTATAAACTGTAGTATATTTTATATTACATTTTTATTTGTTGTGGTGTAATTTTCCTTTCTTTGCCCAGGATATATATGCCAGAAATTAGGAAACTACTTATTGTCATGAGTGATGTGCATTTTATTTTCCAGAGGTGAACACCTGATAGACAGGAACAATCAAAGAACAGCAAAACATTTGTTTTAAATGATAGACAAGGAGAATGATGATTCATAAGAGGAACTGTAAGTGTTGATTTTCCAGAAGAGATGGGAACAATTGATTAAGCTATTGTGCTTTTGCATCAAGAAGATGTACTGAGCCTAAGCAAGTGCCTAGTTCCTGTGCTTTAAACTGCAAACAGGATCATATATCCCACACCGAGTTAACAAGCCTTTACTGTAGGTGTTTTCATTATTACTATTACATTATAGGCAAGCAATTACGTTGAGTATAAAACCTTTTTCACACTTCACTGATTACATTTTTAGTAACAGCTCATGAACAAATTAATCACCTCTTTAGAGAGTGTTCATTAAAAATTGTCTTTTTTAGTGATTCTCTAAGGCTTTTCAAGTTTGTGTAAACAGTGATTGCAGCTCCCACCCTGACGTTTTCTCCCATGGAGTTACAGCTTCCCACAGCCATGCTGGGGAGCCTCTGTGCTGTGCAGGGCAGGCAGCACAACCCTGTGGGCTCTGCACCAGCCTGGGCTCTCCAAGCAGCTGAGAGATGGATGGTGAGTACCAAGAGTATTTAGGACAATTATTCCATCAACCCATCCTCCTCCTTTCAAAAACTGAGAGCTTTAGATCACTCTTGAGTGTAAGGTTGTATCTGAACTCCATTGAAGGTGTGTTAGTTGCATTCCCTATGCTCATCTGTTTTGAACCTAATTGTTCCTTTTACTTCCACAATTTCTTGTGGTCATGAGGCCCACAATTTAATCCTGTGTTGTTTGAAGAATGAGGTTTTTGTTTTTGTTTTTTTCTAATAATCAGTTTCATAATTTTAATGGGTGTATCCTATTTCTCATAGTGCATGAAATGGAGAATTCTTGCTTTTCTCAGTGTTAAAGAAGACATAGCTGACAACTGAGGAACTACTTCACACACTGTAATCTCTCCTCTATACAAATGGACCTCATGGATTGAAGGTAAACCCAGTGTCTGGAGCTCTGATGGCCCTGCCATCTCTGCAGAGGCAGCTGAACCTCCTCAAAACTTTTGGTTAAAGAAGATGTATTACCAAATGGTATCCAGATGAGATTATTTATCATTACAAATCCTCATGCAGCTTTTAGAAGAATCACTTACTTGCTAAGTAGAGTGCAACAGCTCCTTGGGAGCCATTCCAGTTTATCAGGTAAATCTGTAATTAATATCCAGTAGATCTGAAGCATGGTGCTGTTATTATATTGGTACAGACACACACATTAGAAAACATTACTGCCTGGGCTCAGCAGGCAATTCACAGACTAATAACTCAGGGGGGTTATTTTTTTAAAGCCTACTCACTTTTGTTTCATAGTTAAAATATAAAGTCATAATTGCAACAACATTTTTTATTTTCACTTAAGCATAAAACAGATGAGACATCTGTAATTTTTGCTGTGATTTCTGTGCTTTAAAAATAGGCTATTAGTATTTTTTAAAGAACTGTGAGGTATTTTTGGTTGTTCTTTGTTTTCTAAGCACATAGGTTGTGTGGTTAAATTGGCAGCAACAGGAGAAAAAAGAGGAAAGATTGTCAGTGGTTTTTGTGAAAACAAATTTTAAAAAAGTTTGGATTTAGTGCAGTCAAATGGAATTCCAGTTCAATTTGTTTGAATTTCACAATTTTGTTCTTTAAATGGCAGAGGTCCATGCCCCTCACAAGTAAATAGAAGTCCCATATTTCAGCCTAAAGGTTTAAAATATACAGTCATGACTAAAATAGAAGGAAAAAAATGACGTGTCAACTTGTATCTACTGTACTTACATTACCTTCAATAAAAATTAAGGTAAGTACACTGAGGTGGATTTGGCAGCAAAAATGTAATTCAGGCATAGTTTGCTGTGAAGTTTCCATGGGCAGGAGCAGATGCACAAATCAAATACTTTGATTAACCTCCCCAGCTGATTAAAAATTATATTGCACTGTAGTCATTCAATCTTCTTCTGACTGGTGGCTTAAGCCTTCATTATTAACCAAGCATTACTTTTTCATACACTGACTGCAGGTTTGGGATATGGAAAGCAAAGCACGGAGGTCTGAGGGTTTATTGTCTGATGCTTAGAAAATGTATATTGTCTGCAGCTCAAATACAGGAAAATGTATTTTATCATTTTTTCCATGGCCTCAATATACCACTGTCAGTGGAAGCTTCAAACAGACTCCTAAATGGGCCAACATCAATAATAAACTATTCTCATTCGCATGACATGTTTGAAAGGAACAATGGGAAGAAAGAGTGAATATTACATGGACTATTCCAGTCTGATACATTCTCAAAGAGAACCACAAAAGCTGTGAACCATTACATACGTGCAGGGTTGACTGATTTTTTTAAAAAAATCACATTTAAAGGGAAGATTTTTCTCAAAAATAAGCCAAATCAGGCGTACTGATATGCCAGGCTGAAGTAAAATTAGAGATACAAGTGCTTATTGAACAAGAGATTAAGACCAGGCTTGTGGCTAATGCAGTAGACTGAAACTGGGGAAAACCTGGTGCTTATTTATTTCTCAGTTTATTTGTAGGCTGTGGAAAAATTATCTAACAGTGTAACTCTTAATTTCAATTATGAAATACTTTTTTAAAAATGGAAACAATTTGGGGTCAGCTAAACTGTACCTTTGGCTGGCATACACATGGTCTTTTCAGGAAAAAAAAAGTAGAAACTAAAACAAAGTATTTACCCAGCTCTGAAATTGAGGGCATTGTCTACATTCAGTCTCTAGAATTTTCACCAGTATCTTGTATTGTAATGGGAAACACATGTAACCTCCTCTGCTACTCATCCCTCATCTGTGAAGGGCATTTAAAATAAAAAAAGAAAGAAAATCCTTGTATAAGAGGCTCTTTCTTAATGCAGTGTATGCACATCAACTAGACCAGGTAGGTTTTGCCTTTCTTGGGACTGGGGCCTCTATAAATAAAAATTACAAAAATGTGATGTGATTTGGATTCTTTTTAAGCTGTTGGTCTTGGCACCAAATGGGATCAGTGGGCTAATTTATCACCCAGTCTTTCCAGGCAGATGTTTATTCAAATACTTTAATTCTCATTGTAGATTCAACTTTGTCCTAAAGGAAACTCTGACAGAAATAAACTTGTTAAACTGTGTGGAGCACAAACATAAGAGTGTAATTACAGTGAGCAAATAATGGAAGAGAGAAACAAACTGGAGTTTAGAATATTCACAACATTCACAGAGAATAAAAATTACATTTGATTTTGTAAACATGTTGCCTGGTAACACTGGGATTAAGACCTCATCCAGTATTTTAGAAGCATGTTTAAGATGGAAACTTCATATTATTTGAATCACTCAGCCCCTACTGACAGGCTGCCTCTAGAACACCTCCTGTTTTCTTTTTAGAATGCTGTGAATGATAACAACAATGTTCCAAACACTGAAAAGTTATATCAGTGATTTTAACAGTTTAGTAAGCAATCTTGAGCTGCAGTAGTGTGCTTGAAAAACCACAGTCAGACTGATGGTCTAATTCACAAACAGTTTTTTCACTATAAAAATTAAAGTACAACAATCAAAGATGGCAGTAAATGGTGAAAACAGTTTAGTAAGTAACTGATTTTTTCATTGCTGCTCCAACTCCACTGAAATTTCCTAGCATTTTGTTGTTTTTATGATACTTTCTCCTTTTGCCTGCCTCCAAACCATGCCACTCAGCTTGCGACAACTTCTAACAAACACCCAGGACTTTTTTCACAGCCCAATAAAAGAAGTAACTATTGTCATATTAATAAAATGTTATGTACAGCAGTGTATTCTGGAGCCAACCTCAGGACATTCAGGTTTCCTTCAAAGGAGAGGTCAAGAAAGCTGAAAAAATACAGAACACTCAGGGAGATTAAATATCACAAGACTGAGTTAAGTTGAATCTTGACTCAAGAAAGCTCCACTTGTTAGAAGAATTTTTAGCTATTGCTATTCAAATTTTTCTTCTTTTCTCAAAGATCTCTCTGATGTTCTGGTTTGAAAATCTTGTGCATTTTCCATCACTCTTTTGTGCTTGAGTTTAGACAACTGTCACTTTAGTGCATCATCAATAAATAAAGCTTCAAGTCAGGATTAGAATGAACTATTGCCAGACCATTTTCCACCATCGGATATATGAAATTATTTTATCTATTAAGGAATCTGTTAATCAGGAAAAACAATTGCTCATCTTAAAATCTCTAAGACAGAAAGCAAGTTCAAAAAACTGAAATTTTCTTTTAGGTAAATTTTTGTGTTATTGTTTTTTGTTTTTCTTTTCCCTTTGTCTCGTTATTGGGAATTTTAGAGGGGTTGGTCAATCTTCTGTTGAAGGAAAAACAAATTATATTAAGTCAGAGCATTTTCTTAGTTTAAACTCTCAGTTTTAGTGTGCACAAGCATGAGTACTTATAAATAGCCTGCAGTCAATCTTGTTCTTAAATATACCAGCCTAGACATCAGCAGTGCTTTTCTGGAAGGCACTGTGTCGTAAGAGCTTGCCATAGTTACAGAGTCACACTTGCCTATTGCAAGGGCATCACAAAATGATCAACACATCTTTCTGCAGAGTTGAGCTTTATCAGGTGAACATTAATGCCTTTCCTCAGTGCTGCAGATTCACTCAGACCAGGAGCCATGGTCCAGATCAGAGGTATAAATCAGCCAGAGTGTGTGGTATGAACTTCATACTTGCTTCATTTTACCCCTAGGACAGATGATACTCTCCTGTTAGTGTTCCACAAGAAAACATTATTTAGGTTGAAGGGTTGTGTTTGGATTATATAAATGGTTGAGATTGTGACTGCACCTATGAAAGCCCCAGCAACTGGGTAAAATATTCCCTGGAGTAACTGGGTCACCTTGCCCTCACACCTGAGTCTTGTGGAGCACAACTCATGCATTCTGGCAGATATTTGGTAGCCTACAATTCTGTTGCAGGGATCTGTTTTCCCCCCTCCCCCTCATCAGACTTATCA
Organism: Buphagus erythrorhynchus; assembly: GCA_013400855.1. NCBI lineage: Eukaryota > Metazoa > Chordata > Aves > Passeriformes > Sturnidae > Buphagus > Buphagus erythrorhynchus. Next base: position 18,046 of record VZTT01014697.1, on the reverse strand, counting down.
CTTTCTGGAATAAAGAGTATGGTGATTTGGACTCCTGGGGAAGGAGGGGGTGGGGTCTGGATTAGATCAAGAGGGTGGCATCTTCAGCAAAGCCTGGCCATGCAGGAGTAATAGAGGTGAATCACAGAGCTAGATGATAGGAGAGTAGGAATGGATATCATTGGGGTAATTAGCAAGGAATTCCAGGCTCAGGGGAATTGTTTGTGAATATATTCTGGAGAAGAGAACATTGAACAATTAGTGCTTGGAGCTGAAAGCATTACAGAGCACAGATTAGCTGATCTGGGCCATGTTCATGTAATTGTTTTGCACATTCACTTCCAGAGGTGCAGACAGATCCATGTAACAAAAGCTCCTGAGAGCTTGAAAGTGTGAAAAGCTACTTAAGAAACTAAACAGAGAAGGTTGATTTTCATTTCCTGAATCTACATATGGGAATATACTTCTGAGCAGGGACTTAATATAGTTTTATTTATTGTGCAGAAGATCCTTTGAGGCAGTTTGAACCCTGTTGTTACCACTTGCACTTGATGTTTATTGAATAACTATTCTTTCATGAAATCTTCTATCGAATTATTCCTGAAACATCTGTACAAATTTTTATTCTGTGGATCTAATTCAAGGTTATAGTTCCACTAGAATTAGAAAAGGGATATATTTGACCCTCTGTGACCAACATTTCTGTCCCTGTTTCTTGTACTAATTATTTTTTGTATAGGAATCCTGAATCTATGATAGAAAGTTATTTATTTGACCCTTTCCTTTGAGAGCTGTTTCAGACAAAATATGTAAACAGACTGGTAAAGGAATTTTTCAACCTTTACTTTCAATTGATCCAGCTTGAAATCATTGCTATTTTTCATTTGGGCTTTTTCTCACTTCTTTAAAATCAATCTGTACTCAAAGAAGAGTTTGTAAACAGAATACTAACTAGGGGTGTCCTCTCAGCTCTGAGCCCCAGTTGTATTTGGTGATCCTCATAAGCACCTTCAGATATTTAATGCACAAGTTTGATGGAATGCCTGCTGTGGAAATAGATTTGCTGCAAGGTCCCTTTAACTTCTGGTAGAAACAGAGATAAAGGGTAGCTTAGGGAGAGGGAGTTTTTTCCTTCATTACCTATGTTTTTCTCAAATGAAATATGCTGCTTTACATATACTACTTTTGATAGATTTGACTAGGGGACAAGATTATTATTTGATTCTTGAGACAGTTGCAGAAAACTACTGCTACTCTTACTCCAAAGTGTATGCAACTCATCTTGTCTGAGGCCTTTCCCTAAAAACTATCCAGCCACAGAACTGGGAAGAATTCCTTGTGTGGCCTGCAGATACTGAGGGAAAACTGTAAATGATATACCTGCTTACTGCTAAATACAGCTGAATAATAAGAAACAGAGGCAAATCTAATTTTCACTCACATCTGGAGTACGAGTAAGGGCCTTTTTGACCTGCAGTACAAGACAGATGTTGAGATACTGGAGCTGCTCTGGCCAAAAGGATGGATGTGATAAGGGAGCTGGAGGATGCTGTACCAGGAGGCTGAGACCTGCTCCTGCTCAGTCTTGGGAAGAGAAGGCCAGGGAGGAGGACATCTAGCTGCTGACTTCAATTTCCTAATGGGAGGGAATAGCAAAGGCAGAGCCAGAGTCTTCTAGAGATGCACTGCAAAGGGAATAAGGCCAACAGAAGCAAGGACAGTGTCAACCAGTTGTAATGGGAAGGATTTTTCATGGTGAGGGCAGTCCAGCACCGACACAAGATGATGCTGTGGCATCTCTTTCCAGGGACATAATCAAACAAGGCCCTGAACAACTTGATCTAACTTTGAAGCTGTCCTTGGTGTGAGTGGGGTTGGATGGGATAATTTCCAGATATCCTTTCCAAACTGAATTACTTTATTGATTTCAACTGTGGATTTCTTAGTACATACATAGGGGAATGTAAAATCAGAGCTTTGGAAGCTACCCAAGTGAGAAGGACAAAACATGCTGATAGAAAAAAGAATGACAAAACAAAAGAAAGAAACCTGTTTACTCTTTGGTAAAAAATCACTCATAGTGATTTTGTCTTGAGTTGTCAATTACTGCTTGCAGAAAATAAAGCTTCTTTAAAATCTTCATGCAAAGCAAGACAGCTGAAAGTATATTATCTTTGCCTTGATGTGAGAAACCAACTGTTATAAAAGTTTTAACGTCCTTTAAATATTGTAGCGTGCAGGGGGAAAAAATCAGAACAGCTAATGAAAAAGTTTTTTAAAGTGTTCCTCAAAACAAAGTAATACTTTTAAAAGCTATAGCTCAGAAGACATTGACTCTGATTTTGGTTCTGTGACTGCCTAAGCTGTTCAGTGACAAGATCCTGGAGATCTTTAAAATTATTTAGAAACAAGGACGGTGTTATACAGCTACTCACACCCCTGGGGCTTTGTTTGAGGAAGGAAGAGCTCCCAACAGAGCCAGGTCTAAGGCACCAAGAGGAGAGGGCAGTGCAGAGGGGATAAGCACCATGTATCAGAGGCTGGAGAAAAAAAAACACTTACTGGAGTTTTTATGGTGTTGGGTCCTGGTTTCTGCACATACCAGTGTGTAGGTACAGGAACACATAAATAATATAATTACAGTGGGATATATGTTACTATTTTTGAGTTAGTCTAAATACACTTTTGGAAAGGAGGACTTTCAACCTCACTTGTATTAAAGGTAATGAATAAAAAAAGCCAGTCTGGCCAGTGGAATAATTTAGTCATTCTAAGAGAACTGGAAAATAAAATAACATATTGTAATGATTTTTGATGGAAATAGGGATGAAAGGAGCCATGGTCCAGATTTTATAATGAGTAATAAAACCCAAGACATAGTAGTTAATCTCCCAAATTTGCTGCTTTTGTTCCTCATAAAGTGAGTGGACAGAAGGAAGGTAAAATAGTTCTTTATTATAGTCCAAATGCACCATAAGAGGAAAAATATCAGGCTAAAAAATACCAAATTTTCTTCTTTAGGTAGGGTAAAACTCTTTGAAGTGTCCTTCAGATACTTGTCCAATTTCAGTGCTTCTCTGGTTCCCGCCTATGGCTCTTTCAATATATTCATACTTACATGCAGGTCATGTTTCACTCCTAATCTATAAGAGCTGGTGGACAGAGGTGATAGAAATAATGGTGTCAATTGCACATCATATACTGTAGGTCTTTTATCTCGAATCTTCTTTCATCTTTTGTCAGTCTGCAGCCTCTTCTCACATAGCCTGTGCTAATAGCCTACACTTACCCAAGCTATAGAAATGTGTAAATTATGTTAACTTGCCTACCTGTCAAACTACTTTTCTGGGAGAATGCTTCTTAACAAGAGACTGTACTGTGCCCCTTCTTCCTCTCCATCTGCTAGAAAAGCTCCTTTCTTATATCCTGCAAGAAAAGGCTACTGTCAGAATGTACAGAGCAATCCTATTACCTGCTTCTTGGTTCCCTGATCATTTTCTGGGGTGTTGAGACTTTTTTATACGTTATTTAGGTCTGAGGTCTCCCATTGCTTCTGATCTTGGGCTGCTGTGTGACAACTGAAGCAGCAAGAGATAGAAGGAGGTTTAAAGTACAACTTTTCTTGAATGACTGTGTCTTGAAGTCTGTGTTTATCTTTGTTTTGTCCTCAGCCTGTAGGGACTAGAAAACATTTTTGGAGAATTTTCCTGTTCTCTCTGCTATGTTCTCCAGAGGATGGAAACAGAAGAAGAGATGACAACAATGTCACACACTTAAATACATGTGAGTAATGGCACAAGCACTTGTTAAGTCAGATGTTTCTTTGAAACATCAAAAATTATTAAATTTTCATGGGAAGCTTGAAGCATTGTGTATTAAAGCACAGTCACCATGCTTTACATTTTTAATAGCAGCCTTTGGCTTCCCTTTCTGAGACCATCATAGCAACACACCCATGAATAATGCTTTATTAAAATTGTTATAAAAAATGGAATTGTGGTTTAACCCACTGATGTTAAACATTGCATAGATGTTGAAAAAGTGGATAATTTTATAGGGACTGTTCTATGAGGTGTAAGTGTTTGAATGGCAGCCTTAACATTTCATTGCCCTTGATGAAACTAAGGGTTTGGAAAATGCATTTTGAATAGATTGTCAAAAGAACAGATCTTCTGAACCACAGCCTTGGCTCCAGGAGCTTGGCTCCAGCAAAACTGTGCTGAACTTTCTCTGAGCTTCTTGTAGAAATCCACACTTGGGCTATACACGTACACAAAGGGGCAAGGCTGCAGCTCTCCGTGGTGTAATCCATGCACAGCAGGGACAGAAGTGCCAGGTCCAACAGCAGGTTTATTTCCAGGTTAAACTGTGTTACTACGGAGTAACATCTCATAGTATAATAGTGCCAACTCAGGCTAAAAATTGTTCCACAGTCTGGAGCTGCTGCTGCACAAGATTGTGCATTCTGATAAATTTCCATTACATGAGCACATATCACTTCCAACAATTACCCAGGAAACAACACCAATACACCCACAGTTAGATTTGTGTATGCAGATTAAAAAAGACTTTTAAAGTCTTAATTATTTGCATTTAAAATCTTACCAAATATTTAAACATGTTTATTTCTAAAGATGTCATAATCTTGATTTGCTGATGCAATTGCATTTCCATTTGTGTAAAATAGTAGCAATGACAGGAAACAACTAAAAAGAAAACTGAAAGGGTCAACTCCTGGCACCCTCAGGGCCAGTATTTCTTAGTTCCTTGGTACAATAATGAGCAGCACAAGTGATTTTTTCAAAATGTATTGTTGTAATACACAATGTATATACATTGTGTATGTATTAACCTGTTATGAGTGTCATGAGGTTTGGGTGAAAGCAAAGATCGTAAATGAGCACACATACATGCAAACATTTTTTAATGAGTGCAAGAGCAGAAGGAGTTTCTGATCTCTAAGCCCTGGCAGTACCTTACTCCAGAAGTCATCCCTCTGTTCAGTGGGCAGCATGGAGACTGCTGCACTGGCATGGAGAAACTGCTGTACACTGCCACGGCTTGAAGCTGTTGTTAATTGCTGTAATAATACATCTGCACACACAAAATTAAAACTCTCATAGCTCTTAAAAGCTTAATCAGTACTTACAGAGACTAGCATTTATATGTTTTTTATATAAAGAGCTGGTGTGAATATTTATTTGAAATATAAAATTCTAAGATACTGCATAGGAGAAGCAGGTTCCCTCTGTGACATTTCCTCTGTTGTCTAGCTATGCTAGAGAAGATCAAGACATCTTCCACTGAGAAGAGAGGGAGTGCATCTCCAGTGGCAGCTTCTCTGAGTTCAGTGTAGGTCCTTGTACTCTGGATAATAAACCTAAGAGAAGTTGGCTCCATAAAGACCTGTGTGAGATTGTAGCAAAGACATCATTCATCTGTAAAGAGGTTAATGAGAAGCCTTCATTTGTCAGCCCTCCTACAACCCCCTTACACTTCCTGACTGATATTCCCTGTGGCAGCTGCAGTCAATGCATTTCCAGGGTAGTGCCACCTTGGAAGCTTTATCACCTCCTCAGCAGCTCTGCTTCTGTTGGCTCTACACAGGGGACAGGTCTTAGGCCACCTTTTCTTGATCAGTGCCAGCCGAGTCCCCACAGAGTATAAATGGGCTGCTGAGCTGCCAGCTTACCCTGATTTGTTGTTTTTTCTTTGCTAAGCAGAGTCAGAATGCCTGAAGGTAATTCCTGTTGTTCAGTCAGTTCTCTTAGACAGGGACATTACTTTCCATTTTGTGACTTTACAGGTCTGCAAAACACATGAGACATTTATGATGTCACGTAAGATTTTTTTTGCTTAGTATAAAACTTGAGAGTATTGCCTAGAGAAGAAATGTCCAACTAAGGAAAAGAGAAAAACATTCCTTTTGTAAAACTTACCAAAATCTTAGTTATAGTGAGCAGAGAAACAAATACCTCTGTATTTTGATAATAGTTGGTCTGAGCTAAGGCAAAGAAACATGCCATGAATTCATTAATGATTTTATTAAAGTATTTTCAGATAACATAATCTGATTTTCATCTGGGCTGATATTCCAACATTCTATTCAAGATTGGATGATTTCAGTGTGTAGTTGCTTAAAAAAATTTTTGCCTTTGTTGTAGATATGTGTAATAACATTAACTCTGCAGTATAACATACTGTTAGGGTATATGTTAACTGTTTTAGTTTGGGCCAGTACAGCAAAATTAATGATTTTTCTGTGATTAAAATTTTGTGGGCTTTTAACACACAAAACCAGCCCCCACAACACAAATGTTCATTTGTTCTGAAGTACCTGTTTGTTAAACCCTCTCATTGGATCATTATCTTACATCTGGTTCTCCTAGATATAGCTGTATATATTTAGAAAGTTAGCACTTTATGAAAAGGACCTAAATTCACATTGCCTGTTCCCTGCATGGGGAAGATCTACATTTAATCCACCAAACTTTCTACTTAATGTGTTACAAGCAGTTCTGGTAGAACAGAACCTTAGATATATTTTCTCCCAAGCAGTGCTCACTGCATTCCCATGTACTTTTAGTTACACTTCTAAAGGAAATTTAAAATATAGAAACTTTCTTCTGTTGTTTCATGCTTGGTATTATCATGGGATACTAACAAAAGGCCTGAAGCTGTTTTTAAGAAAGCATAAACATATGCTTTGTTCATTTTCAAACATATCTTCTTTTCATTCATTTTAAAATATGTCTTCTTTTCCTTGAAATTGTCATGACTCACTGTGTTCTTCATATTTTCATCAGATAAACAACCTGATTGTGCCAGTCCCTTAAGTCCATTAATATTAATATTTTTATCAGCAGACAGGCTAGGTTCTCTTGCTGTTCATTCTGCTAAGGGATTTCCTTCTTTCTTCTCCCGACTTTCCCTTAAGACAATGAACTGCATTGGGGAATTAGGAGAATTATTATCTTTAGTAGATATGCCACATGAAATTTTTTCCTTAGTCCTAATTTTCCTTCAGCTAAATGCAAATGAAGCCATCCTAAGCAAGCTAAGCCTGTGAAAGCAGCAAAGAACTGAACCTGCTTGAACACATTGACATCTCTGGGAAGCACGTACATGGGACCTCAGCATCCCACAAGTTGGCTCACAATATGCACCAGCTGGCAAAAGTATTAGATACTTTACTAAAATGCTAGTATATTTTGGAGGTAATTTCTTAAAGCATGATCCCACTGTGTTGTCATCAGGTTTAGAAATCCAGCCTAGTAGAGCAAAAACCCAGAGTGGGGGACCCAGAGGTTTCAGCTGTTTGAAGCCGTTTTTGCCTGACCATCCCCTCTGACCTTGAACATGGTCTGCATCATTAGGGCCGAGTTCTGCTTTTCTCCAGCCCCATAAATCAGCTGTTTCTTGCTGTAGAGATGTAGGGCTTTTATGGAAGGGGCAAAGAAAGGCTTAGGTTAGTTGTGAAAATGGTTTGTTTTCAGAAATATGACAAAAGAGAGTTTTTGCTATTACTGCTTCAGATAAGCAAGGGACTTGACTTTGGCTCCCTTTTTCCAGCTTAGTGCTCTCCTGAGCACAGCAGGGCACAGCCAGAGTTTTTGTAAAGCCAAAACAAACCTTTACATTCTTTCAAGTCTGGCCTTGCAAACTTCAAGTGGAAGTAGATGCTGCCTTTCAGTAGCATGTAAACTATTGAGTCTCACAAAAGGTAAGTTTTTCAGGAGCTTATTCTGAATATTTCTGTTCATGCTGCCTTTAGGCAACTCTTTGATCAAAGAAGTTAAGGATATTGTGTGAGGTCTGTGACTCCTTGGGTCTTTGTGTCTCTCACAAAGTTTTTCAGACCCAATTCAGAACTGCATATTTAGAAGCTTAGAAAGTTGAAGTGTTGAAATTTCTGAATCCACTTTCTCCCCCTCTTTTTTTTTTTAATTTTTTTGTTTGTTTGTTTGTTTGTTTTGGATTTTTATTTTTTAAGTGAAACTCTCCGTACAAATAGGGAGGTCTCAGTTTAATTTGTGTGTTCAAAACAATCCGTTAGCAGCCAAAGCTGAGCAGGATGGTGCTCAGGAGGATGCCCAGGAGGATGCTCAGGAGGATGCCCAGGATGATGCCCAGGATGATTCTCAGGATAATGCTCAAGAGGATGCCCAGGAGGATGCCCAGCATGATGCTCAGGATGATGCTCATGATGATGCTCAGGATGATGCTGATGAGCAGGTGGGGAAGGCGAGCAGGTGGGGAAGGCAGGCAGGTCCCTGTGAGGGGGCTCCGGGTGCACCTGTGGGCAGTTGGGGTAAAGTGGCAGGGCGGGGACATTGTCCCAGGGCATGGAACAAGTCAGCCCAGAAAAGCAAGAGCGTGGCTCGGGAGAAGGTTTTGCAAGAAGGTGTCCGTGGGATGCGGTGTGAGCCGAGGTGCGGGGCTCGGGCACAGCGTGAGGGGGCGGCTGCTGCTGGCGGTGAGTGACTTTGGGAACCCCGAAACACGGGCGTGCTGCCACCATGGCACTTGTGTTAACGGAGCTGCCACCATGGCACTTGTGTTAACGGAGCTGCTCTGCAGGGACTGCTCCGTGTTTTCCAGGGGCGTGAGAGGAGGGACAAGCCCTTCCACGGGTGTGTCAGTGTGAGCGCAGGGACAAGCCCTTCCACGGGTGTGTCAGTGTGAGGGCAGGGACAAGCCCTTCCACGGGTGTGTCAGTGTGAGCACAGGGACAAGCCCTTCCACGGGTGTGTCACTGTGAGCACAGGGACAAGCCCTTCCATGGGTGTGTCAGTGTGAGCACAGGGACAAGCCCTTCCATGGGTGTGTCAGTGTGAGCACCAGCGGTGCTTGTGACCTCCGGTGGCTGCCGGGCAGCATGAGGGGAGTGCCTGGGGCAGATGCAGCGTCGGTTTGTGTTTAAAAGCAAATAATTCAGCACTTTGGTGTAGAATTTTAGTGCCTTGTCTTATCTTTCTTATGATGAGAACTACAGTTCTTGTCCATGGGATGTTATATTGAGTTTAAAGCTGAACTTCAGATGATCCTTAGAAGGCTGACCACCTGCATTTTCTCTAGGAAAGCGTGGGATCCTTAGGTTAGCTGAAGGATTAAATCTTTTGTGTGCTAAAATTTTACTTTTTGAAAGCAGGGGTGGAAAATTCCATGCTAAGATACGGAAAACTCGGAGCTAAGAGGGCCTGGTGTGAGATGATTTTGCAGGTTGTGTGGGAATGGACACGCTCCCTTTGTGACTGTGACTGCAGCAGGCAAGAGGCTTTTATGTGTGGTTAAAGTTTTCATGGCATGGATAAAATATAAACTACTAAGTCATTCCTAGAAATGTGATTGGAAATATGGCTTCAGTGATGAGGACAGAGCAACTTCCTGATGTAATGGTTAAATGATGTAGCTTTAGAGTTGTAGGAATAAGTGCTGTGTTAAGTTAGCTCCTTGATGGGAAAAGAGACATATCCAGGATAAAGGATTACTTAACTAATTTGTAAGTTGACAATTAGATTACTCAATAGATGGTCATTGTGTTAGATTATTGTCACCTGTATTAAAAGTCATGTAAATAGTGGAATTGATTGCCTGTGATTATCTCTTGGTACCTTGTTTTTCCCTTGGGCTGTGAGGGAAGGTAGTGGGAGAAGCTGGAATACAGGCCCTTGTTGAAGGCACCTGATGCTGCTGGCAGCCTGCTTTTCTGGGAGCAATAGCTCTTGAGAAAGCTGGGGTCTCCACAAGGCTGTATTTTTGGTAGGAAACTAAATGGGTTGGGTGCAATTACCCTTTCTATCTGCCTTTTTGGTCTCACTGATGTGTACATGCCAAAGGAGGATGTTGGTGATCTTCAGGAAGTACTCAGGTGTATCAAGGGCAGGTAGAGGGACTAATTCTGTGCATAACAGTGGCAGGTGCTTGGTTTAATTATGGACAGAATGTGACATCTACAGGGAGAGGAGAGGAAGAGTGTGAAAAAACATCTCTGGCATGAACTCATAGTGGGTTTGGCTAAAGTACAGTTGAAGATGCTATGATGTGTCTGAAACTCCTCTGGAGAGCAGTGAATACACAACGGTTGGTCTGAATTCAACTTAATTGCACTTCTTTAGCTCTTCCCCACCCCTAAGACCTCTGAGGCAGAGGGGTAACATGCAACACATGTGCCCTGTCTAACCTTCATTGAGCTCAGCAGAGGGGAGGATAACGAGGCTTTATCCTAAGCATGCGAGTGTTCTCAGTGTTCTTATGGAAAAGCCTGATTCTCCCAGTTATTAGGGATGCGGTTTTTTCATATCAGCTACCTTTACATTCAGAAGTGAATTTCTACTGAAGTGACAAAAAGGCTGATGCAGTCCATGTATAAATGCTATAAAATGCTAAGCAGGCATGAAAAGACTCTGCAGCCTCTGCATTTGGTAATGATATAATTGCTATTGGAGTATCAGCTAGTGCTTGCAGTTCTAGAAGGAGGCCAAAAATTGGGGAGTTTAGAGCAACCCTTTTCTTTTTTTTTTTTTTTTTGTCCCAAGGACAAACTCACCCTAATAGTGCATCAAAACAAAGGCTGAAGAACAATGCAGTCTCTAAATAAATGCAGCCAGTTGACTAATTTGATAGAGAATTAATCAGTCAATTCAGCAGACAAAATACAAGAAAAAAAGATTTTACAGTGTAATAGAAGCAACTTGCACAAAGTTTGGAATACATACTTTATAATTTATGTAAATTACTTACTCTTGGAAGAACTTATCCTGGGTGATAATTCCGTTATTGAAACACATTGTAGTCCACTTAGGATGCTTTTCAGGAGTATATGCTGTAGTTTAAGGCAAGTTATCAAATGTGGAGCAGTAATAAAAGGCAGTCTCATGGCCTCTTAAGTGTGTGGGCCATTGGGCTAAAAAATTTTAGTGGCTACTCTGATATGAGGGGAAAAAAAAGGAACCATTGTAACACTTCTTTAGTTGAGCTGCAAATGGGACAGCATATTGCATGAAGTGGGAGAAAAGTGCTTAAAGGTGAAGCAAATCTGTATGATCCAGTGCTCTGCTTAATTGATTAACCAGCACCAAAGCATTGCCTGAATGAGGGAGGAGAGGAAGTATATTTTTGAACTGACAGATCCCTACTTTTAAATCCCTTAAATCAAAAATTTATCTATAATTAGCAAAAGGCATCCATATGGTGACTTTTCCAGTCCCAGATGGGTAGCTGTCATTTTGCACATGATCTTTGCTTCTCTTTTGAAGTAGAAATGAGTAATCTTGGAAATATTAATCTGACTTCAACTATATTTATCCTTCTATCAACAATGATGACACATTTTGATTTCTTTCTGGGTGTGCATAGTATGTGCTGCGGTGCAGAGGATTCCAGTTGCCGTAATTTTCAGTGGAAAGAATAATGATCATGGGGAGCTGTAAGTAGGTTATTATGGACTATTTATGTATTTAAATAGAAAAGCCAAAATTTTCAAGTGTAATGATGCAAAGATGTGCCAGACTTGAAACTCTGCTGCAGACCTGATAGAAGATGTTCTGCAAGTGCTGGATATTGGCTTGCTTTTTCAGTGAAGTGTTACCTGGCACTGTAGCAGCTGTACACCTGCTCCTGCCTGGCAGGTGACTGCTAGGAATAGCTATGCCAGAGCAAACAAAAAAAGTAAAAATAATTTAGTGTGCCAGAAAAGAAGTTTAGGTATCTGATTTATCTTCTCCTCTTAACTACCACAGCACTAATCCAAAGCATGGATCTTTCTGCCCTTTGAATGCTGTTTGTGGTGCCATAACTTGTGTGTTTAGACTTCCATTTTATTTTTTGAGTGGCAGGGATTGGAAAGTAATTCTGTGTGTAAGGGGAAGGTATTTTCTAGCAGGTGCTGTCTGTGCATGTCTTCTCTATCTCACTTTACAAAAAATAATCTTGGTTGCTTGAGCTCAAATAACCATATAGAGAGGCCAGCAATCTCTGTAAGCAGTGCAAAACCTTGACATTCCTCTTAGTAAGCATTCTTCTTAAAATGCAATCTTATTTTGGAGGGGAAAAAATGTTACAGTACAGATTTTTGTTACCACAGGCAGCATCAGAAGCAAGAGGCCAGATCCAATCAAATGAAGTAAATGGAATTACCCTGAATTTACTCCTGTATAAGTGAGAGCTTGTTTCAAGCCCCAAGCTACATGAAAATGATTGCTGTTCTCTTTGCCCATATGAAAGCTGACATAAATACAACCTAGAGTGAACTTATTTAGCAAGTGATAGGATACAATTTTTCATCATAATTGAAGGGCCTTAAGAATTCAAGTCTCAGATGCATGAGAGTATAAAGGTGCCTGAGCTTTAAGATGAATAGGAATTAAATGGTTAAGTGACTCAGTCCTAGGTATCTGAAAACATTCAACCATTTTTTAGCAGCTCAATGATCATAGTTGTTTCTTTTCAGTGCTTTCCTCGTGATAAAATCTGATTTCATATTTTTAAAAAAACTTATGAAGCACCAGTGATGAGAATGAATGTCAGAAGCTTATTCTTTGGATTAATGTATTTTACAAACAATTAATATTTTAATATTGCTAGCCTAATACTAGGTGAAATTTTAGTACAGTTATCAACTTCAGTAGTATCTGTTTCTAAACTTTGCAAGAATTTTTAGGGGTAAAAGACCTGAAAACTGATTTCATTACAAGGGTGTGGGACACCTGCAGTCAGTGAGGAGAAACCTCACACAGACACTCAGGTGCAATTGGAGAACAATGGTCTTTTGTTCAGCTGAGTTACAACTTCAAAAGCATCAAGTACTTCATAGCTTGGGGTTTTTGATTTTTTACCCTCAGTTGTAACAGATGTCAGAAGAAAGTTTTTGGTTTTCTATCAAGCTTATTAAAACCTTTTCTGTGATTTCAAGTTCCTTTTTTGTTTTGCTTCAGATACTCTTAACATTGCTGTACATAAAGATTAAGAGAATGCCTTTAGAAACAAGCCCACGTGGGTTAGATCTGTAAGAAACCAATAGGAAAACAACACTGTTGTGGTCTGCATATTCTGAAACAGGATGAAATGTGTGCATCCAATGGTGAAGTAGCTTGCTAATCAAACAAGTGATATGTGGTTTATTTTGCTCCATATTTTTTTCAAGCTGTGATGATTAGATATCAAGAAGGATCTGGAGGTTTTACAGATACTAGATTAAGTAACCTAGCATTTAATATCTGGTAAGTTTAAGTTTGAGTTGGGCTCTCAATTAAGTATGTAAACCTATTAAAATTTTTGTGTATGTACTTGAAGAATGTGTCAAAGACTTAAACATTGTGGCAGAACCCAGCTCCAGTGCATATAGAAATATTTACTGTGTACCTCTCATTCTAATAAATCCTTCATAAATTAAGCCACAACTAAACTGTAACTAAGGCCAAATGATTTGTGGCCCCAGCAGTGTTCAAATCTTCGCTTCTCAAGAGACCGTGGAACGTGTAACTTCAATGGAAACAATAAAAATTATTCAGATCAAATGGTGGATAACCAGTGGAAATACTTGCATTGAATTGTTTTCAAAAAGAACTGGGGAAGGTTTCTGCCCCCACACTTTTACCTTAAAACAGTCAGTGTAAGGTTCAGTAGATTAAGACTTGCCATCTGCCAAATTATCAGGTTTGACTTTTGAATTTGAGGGTTGTTACACGTTCTCTCAACTGTCTTCTCTTCTGTTAGAGCCTAACAAGTACCAGTGAGGAAAAAAGGTACAGACATTTTTCCATTTGCAGTTTCTGCAGGAGATTTGCTACTGCATTAAATTGGCACAAATCCTACAGAAAAATACCTAAGGTAACAAAGAACACTTAATCATACACAGCACCCCATAAACTAATACTTGTTGAACAACAGTAGATACCATGTCCAAGTCTTTCTGCCAGTCCAAGTGGTTCAAGATGAGGAAATTCTGCTGCTGTATTTCAGAGCTTCTCCTTATGAGTGATTAATGCTTAAAGGCCTGAATTTGCATCCCTATGGGTTGGGTTTTTTCCTCAGTTTTCCTACGTGCAGTCAAGAATCAAAATTCAAATAAAAAGTTATAAGTCCCTTAAATTTACTTCTTGCCATCTAATTGTTTTACTTGACTTCTCTTAGAATTAATTAGAACTAAGAGAGTGAAAGGCTGAATTCATAAGATTGAACATAATAGTCAACTTATATAGAGTTTTTGGGTGACCAAAATATCACATAGCTCTAGCTTGTAAAAACATCATGGCATCTTTAATGTTTGACGCACCTTTGTCAGATGTAGACTAAACTATATTACTGCCATATATACCTTCAAAAAACCCACTGCAGGAGTTGGCCTGGCTGGGACTTGGAGTCAGCCAGACTTCACCTGTAACAAACCAGGCATTAACTTCAAGCTCTGGGAAACATTTATCAAGTCAGGGTCAACCTGAGATTTCCTCCCAGACTATTTATGCTAAGTAGTCCCAGTTCTCTCCTCCGATTGGTTGTTATTTGCCACATTATTTTACATATTCCTAATCCCTGTTTGTGATTGTGTCTTTACCCTCAGCCCCTCCCCAGACCTACCTTATACATTGTTGTGCCTACCCCATTTCCAGGTCTTTGGAGCTCGTCCCTGTACTGCACTCAGTTTCTGGGCACCATCCCTGTTTTGTTTTCAAGTAAAGTGTTTCTTTTCTGGGCAACTCCTAAGTTCCTGCTCCTTTATTTTTGCCACCCTCACCCAGAAGCCAGGGAACCTTAGAGGTTTGTCACAGCCACCTCACTGTGACAATCACAAATCAATCAGGCCAGTGGGAACAGGAATCTGTTTTTTGAGAGGGAAGGTTTGTGTATAAAGGACTTAAAGGTGCTCAGTGGGTGAAGCCCTATTCAGGTGTGGCTTTTACTTTCTGGGATAGAGTTATAAACAGTTTGCAGTGTAATTACCAAAGTAAAGGGAATAGTCCTATCAACATGTGTGCAGATATGGCACCCTCCAGAGAGGTTTAGAAATCTGATTCCTGTTCTGTTCTCGTTCTGATCTTTAATTGTATGCTGTTTGTCAGAATCTGGGACAAACTTAGAGCTGAAGGCTCAAAAGGAAATTGTATTTTTTGTTATTGTTAATAGGAGTATGCAGGGATATTTTTATGTACAGCAAAATCTAGAGTGCCTTCTCAAGGCTTTGAAATCTGATTATTTCCTGATGTAAACTTTCATCTGCTCTATACAGTATGTAGATTTCCAAAGCCTTTAGCAAGTCTAAATGTTCTAATAGAGATGTATAGAAAACAGGGATTAATCTGTGCAAAGAGGAATCATTTAGAATGCAACAGCAGGGAACTACAGGAAGTATTACCTTGTGTTATTGCACATGCTGCTTCCACACAAGGCTTCAGGCAAATTAGAAACTGTGTGATCAAGAATAGCTTCATGGAAATCCAAAAAGATAGGTACAATCAATGTCAGTAACAAATCAATTATATAAAGAATAATATTAAATTACTTTATTGTGTCTAATTTGTTTCCCACACATTTCCATTTCCATTCTTAGGCTTCACTGCTGTTGGATTTAATACTGGCCTAAGGTCCCTCCAGGTATTTCTCTGTACTTCAGGATCACTTAAACACAATGAATAAAAAACATACAGACAGTTTTTAATATCATAGAAGTGACATTTCATTCTGGGCTTTGGCCATACTCTCATTAGTCATATCTATGTGCCCTCATGTGGTTTTTGAGGGGCTTATTAGGCAAAGGGAATGGGTGGGAACCTAGTTAGATGTAAAACCAGTTTGAGACTTGCCTGGTTTTTACTAAGGAAGAAAGTTAAGTTTTATCAACTTATACATAAGCTGATGAAACTTAACCTGTATTTACATGTATATTTTATACACTTAAAGGTGTATAACTTGTATATAGATGCCTATTTTATACACTTAAAGCTGTATAAAATCCCTTCTGGAAATCATCTGCTGAAGTTTCTGTGCATCCATAAATGGCTGTAGGAGGCATCCTTTCTTACAACCTGCTCCTGGTTGCTCTTTGGTGATTTTACATCCCCTCTTCCCTGACACAGGTGGGATGATCAGAAATTCCCAGTGCATAGTCAAACAGTACAAGTGATGCTGCTTCTGGGCACCAAGAGGAGTCTGATAATAAGGACATCCTACTCTTCATATGGGAATTGTTCTATCCAAACTGCACTGGTATTCCATTTCCAGTGTCCATTTCTCAATTAGTTGCAAACGGTTTGCTTTCCTAAGGGATGCATCATGTTTCAGTACTTCAAAATTATGCATGAAATTTACTGTTCTATGAAAACAATGAGTTATTTGCTCCTCACAAAACCAGTAGTTCTGGGACTGAGGTGATTAGAGAGTTGCACAGCTGCTTTATCAGCCATGTTATAGCCTGACTTACTGCCTTCAGCTATTCTTTATCTGCTGTTTACAAATACTTGTTTGCTTCCATGTTTTCTGCTGCTTTTTAATCTTCTTTTTCTCACTGTGTCACTAAAATCTGGTTATGCCACTCTCCCCTAGTTACACATTTTCTGCATCTCTTGATTGGGTAGTTGTAATAATACTATTTCTGTGTTAATGGAAAGCAACTTTTTCTATTTTTCCTTTCTCTGTCTCCAAAAAGCAATTCTTTTGGGTTTTTATTTATCTCTTGCTGCTACTATTTGCATTTTACTGAGAGTAGTTTCTAGATTTTTCTTCATTTTTTGTATTCTTCCCCATTCTTTTTGTAATCAATGTAATCATCATCATCAGTCAGCTCCTGTGAATAGGAAGCTCTTTTATTCCATTGCTTTTTATTGAA
>VZTT01014694.1:58037-68445 GCA_013400855.1 Buphagus erythrorhynchus | reverse complement strand
GCTAGACACCTGGATTGAGATCAGCCAGGTCTGTTCACCACCTGCAGAAAAAAAAAAGGTTTTCTTGCCAAATCCAAAGTGTATCAGCATTTCTAAATGCGGGAGGAACTTGTGACTGTTTCAAAAGAACATCAGCACTCTCTTTGTGGTTTGGTTACAGATTGCAGGAAACCTTGTAGGAGCAAACAGGGGAAGGAATGTAACCTCAGGGAGCTCTGATTTTCTCCTTTGGGTGCTGCACTCACAAGACTGTCAGCCTACCTTCAAGGATGTGCAAGTGTCCTGATGGCCTGGAAGTGAAAACAAAAGCCACCTTGGAACTCCTCTGACATTTGCTCCATCCACAGAAGTATTCAAGGCCAGGCTGGATGGGCCTTTCAGCAATCTGGTCTAGTGGAAGGTGTCCCTACACATAGCAGGCAGTGTTGTACGAGGTGATCTTTGAAGAGCCTCTCTAACCAAAGCCCTTCTATGATTCTATGATCTCTGTAGATGCAAGCTCTGACATTTCTGTGCATATATGGTTAAAAATAGCAATTGTTGTTAATATTTAATTTATTAAAATACATTATTTATTTACTTCCACCTTCACATTTCTTTACCTTTTCCCTCAACTTATGTATTAAAATTCTTTTCCCTACCAAAATTCCGACCAAAAAAACTGGCTATGGAAGAACCAGAAGATGGCAGAGCACATGCACAGAGAGCATCATTGCACTTCAGCTCCTAGTTACAGTTTCAATGATGGATGATGCTAAATTTTGCTCTGAGATGAGGAATATCCCCTCATCCTGTGTGAAAAATGAAGCAAAATCACTTTGGAATCTCTGCCATTTGGATGAAGATTTCTTTTCCCCTCCAATTTTGTCTGGTAACATTTCCCCATTGCCCTAACCTGGAGTTCAGGATAAAAATTATTAAGGATGGCTCTTAGAGAAACTTAAACAGCAGATTTTTCAGGCAAACTCCAGCAACACTGATGCAGACTGAAGTGGACAACGAAGAGATAGGAAAGCATTTGGACTTTACCCAGAATTCAGACTTTTTAATGCACTTTTCTGTTCCTCTGTCTTTCTGCCTGACTCTATCCACTGAGGACACAGGGCAGCAGCCCTGCAGCCGAGTCTAGATGCTATAATTTAAATTGTTCCTTTGACCAACTAGTCACTCCTTCTGCAATGGATTCAGCAGGAGGGAAGTCCTAACATGACCTCAGCAGCACCAGGGCAAGGACTGCACCCGGCATCTTCCACCCACAGCCCAGACATAGGTGACTGGCTGGTGGAACTGGCTTTTGCCATCAACCTGCCTTCAAGCTGTGGGAGACATGGATTCTGTGGACTTGTGCAACTGCCACACTGCTGGACTGCTTTTGGAGATTGACTTCTGCATTTATGACAGGAAAAGAACTCTATCCATATTGAAATAGGATGGCAAAACAAGTTTATTCAAGTTCAAAGTGCATCTTCAGGATGAGTCGAGTTAAAACTCTATCCTGTCTGTGCAGACCCAAAGAGGCAGAGCACTGATGATGTGTGCCTGGCTATGTGTCTTGAGTGAGGATTGCAGTTCTCTGTGCAATTAAGCAGCTGTGCTAAGTGTCCCTGCAGACAGAATTTGTTCTTATCTGGTACTGAATACCTGAGGAGGTTGATTATGGTGTTTCATGCCTGGCAATGCAAACTGGGAAGTGAGGAAGGAGAAGCCCAGCTGACTGATTCCTCTGAATGCATGTTGAGATAAAACAGCCATCAAAACCCATCAGAGGTGTCTGTGCCCTCTGTAATTGATTATGAATAAACCAAGAGTGCTGCAGAACTGGGACAAGTGGTCATGGAGGGCTAGGTGGGAGGAGAGATGGATGGCAATGGGGGAATGGTCAGTAAGTGCCAGCCCTGTGTTATGGCCTCCCTGTAATCCCTGGGACACATCTGAGCATGGCTCACTGTTCCATGAATCAGGCTGGCTCTCTCTACAGTTTAGGGCTGAACTATAGTCAGAGGTTTCAAAGGAGGTCCTATGGGAATTCAAACAGGGGTATATCCTTTGGAGCAGTGATGTCAGGGAGTGACATATGCAGCCATCAGGGGTTGAGCTTCTGACTGTGGCTTGAACACCATGACCTACAGTGCACTGCCACTCCTTAGTCGAGTTCATTTAGCAGCCTGAAGTTCAGTACATGTCAGAGAAAAATGGCGGGGAAATAATGCAAATGGGACAGATTCCAGAGTGGATTTTTTGAGTTTTTATAGGAAAACCAAACAGTGATCATTACAGAACAAATTTGACTGCTCTACTCCTTTCAAACTGATCAACAAATTCCAATATAAAAATCATCCCCAAATGGTGACTTTCACACTTGAAAACTGGATATGGTGAGGGTAGGGAATGAGAAAAATATTGCGCATTTTATGCCACAATCCAATTTGTAACATCTTTCTTCTCTCTTCCAAAATATATACTGATGCACTTTTTGAAGTACAACACAGAGTACTTTTTCTGTAGAGGCTCAAATATCTCAATATCTGCTTCACAATTTTAACATGCCACTGAACTGGCTGTAAAACAAATAATTTTTTCTCTGGATTGAAATAAGTCAGACAGAGAACATCAGCTTCAGATGATAAGAGAGTTAGGTTTTTATTAGTCTTGAAATATTAGTTACCCTTGCTGATTTAACTTTTTTTCAGTTGTAAATGATTTAAATAATACTTTATATGAATAATAGCATATAACAAAGTTGTAATTTGTAGGGTATGCAATGCATTCACTTTATGATAGCCAAAATCATTATATCAATAATGCTGATGAAGAAAGTATCTCAGAGAGAAAACAGGAAGCTCTCAGAACAGCAGTGATTTTGGTGACAGCAAGCAAGTCTTTCCAATTCAAGGAACTTCATCTAACAATTCATTTCACTCAGTGACATGCGCAGTTAATTAGACTCTTCTGGATACATGAGTGGTTTTTGCATTTTCTAGGGTTTTTTCTGTATATATGTTTATAGAGCTAGAAAATCAGGTAGCTTCTTCAGAGGCTTTTAAAATGCTGTCCAACTCTGGTACTGTCTTGCTTTGATGTTATCCTAGTGCAGCTTGTTTGTATAAAGCATGTACTGCCAAGGAAACGTTGAGATAGTTCCAACTTTCATTGCAGTGGGAGGTGGGCTTATCCACAAAGGCAAAGCCTCCAAGAAGCAAATCCAAGTTATAACAGCAAGAGCAGAAGAGTTCCTAAACCATTTGAAGAAATGCATGGTCTGGAACCTGCAAGCTATTTGGAAAGTGCAAGCCCACCTTCTGAAAACCCGGTATTAGCCCATGAATAAATAGATAGCATCTCTTAAAGGTAGAACCAACTATCAGAATTTTAGCAACCATGTTAAAAAAAGAAGAAAATATTACTTAGGAATCAGATCTGATGGCTAAGGCAACTTGGTTTATCAAATGTCAAAACCATTAAATTTTTTGTCAAAACACTTCTCACCTAGGGTAGGAAATCTAACAAGTTGGTGTATATCCCATATTTCTCACCTCCCACACCCTTCTCCCCAGCTGATGATACCTGTAAGAAAGCAAACACCATTTCTATTGGGTTCTGTGGGAGTCTCCTCCATCTTCTTGGCAGACATGCTTGCCATCTATCCTAACCAGCACAAACATGTTTTATATGACCAGGCTGTAAAGGGGGAGTTTACAGATGTCCCTGTCCACATAAAGGATTTGAAATGCTTTCTTTCTTTTGATTGGCCATGCACATTCAAATACGTTCTCAAAGCCACTGACAGTTCCAATTCATCATAATGTATCTAGCAAAATCTTCTGGAAGGCATGCTGGGACAACATCCTCAGAAAATCTGATAGTTTTCTCCAATTTGAGAAAGACTGCAGCTGCTGCTGCTGCTGAAAGTTTGTGTATCAAATTCAGCATGGCCAAGTATTTTTTCCACTCTGTGCATTGGCTCTTATCTTTCCTTGTCTACCATCTCTGTGTTAGATAATGAAAGCAGTTGCTAATAAGACAATACCAACATTTCTAAGGCACCTCAGTAACAGAAGGGACCGAAGTTCCTTGCACTCTATAAAGGCAATGTGCTGCACAAATAAAATTGACCTGTCCTGTATCCTGAAGCTGTAGCGATTCATACCCATTTTGGAGAGGTTTTAGAGGGCTGACATAATGCCAAGCAAGTAGAAAATCAGAACTTTTCAATCAGAATAATGCTTTCAATGAAAACTTTGATAAAATGTTTTGGGCTTCATTACAGTATTCCTATGGCACTCATGATAGACAAGACTCAACACAGAAGAATTTTGCCTCATTTGTAGAGCAATATAGTCAGACTTAAACAGAAAATAGATATTTATTGTCTTTTAAAATGTCAACATTCTGCATACAAAAATTTACAAATTCACATATATATTTGGTCTTCCTCAATTTGTGTGAACTCTCTTTGGGAATTAAATGGTCAGATAATTAGAGTTAAGGCAACTACAATTTTTGGTTTACTCTGGTAGGTTGAGTACAAATTTTATGACTCAGAACCCCATTTTTCAGTGCCTAGAATTTGTGATAAACTACTTTTTAATAAACAATAATAGTAAATAATATATTTGAGGTTTCAAGTATGGAACAGTCCCAGAATAATATCTACATGCTGTCGAAACAGTTATTGCCAATATCTGAATGAGGCATCTGAAATTCTTCAGTGTTTGGCCAACACAGGAAATTGCATAAAGTTGTAATATTACACCAATTTAACTCCCTCAGCTCAGTCTTACCTGCCCACAGAACTCCCTAGTTTATATTTGACTTCTAACATATATAAAAATACGCTAGGTCAAGACAACCTGAAAGAAACCGTCTATTCTATAAATTCTGCCATGTAATTCACTGCTAGTTAAAAGATAAAATGAGGCAGTGAGGAACAAGAAGAGGCTAAGAAAAACTCTGCTAGAATTCAGTGTCTTGCATATGGAGAATAAAACTTGGGACAGTTTCTTATTTTTGTAGTAAAGGGCAAGATGAAGAGCACTTATGAACAACCCCGTACCTGCAACCCACATCTTCCCCAGGCTGCCCGTCCCAGCACTTGCTTGATGCTGAAATGGAGACACAAGATCACTCAGGGCTGGAGACCTGTGCAGGAGCACAGTACTCAGGAGAGTGGAATAACCCACCCAAAATGCTGACACCAGGGAAGCCTGGCCCTCTTGGGAGCAGGGCTGGAGGAGCACAATGAGGAGAAAACAGCTGCCAGCCCAGGCTCCTCACCTGCCACAGGGTCATGCAGGGTGAGTGCCAGCCTCCTTGGTGACCTCCAATTGTCTGCTCAAGTTCTCAGTGGATTCCTCATTTTCAGGATGGGCATCTGGATTTGCTTTGATTCCTGTGATTTTCTGCCATCTAGTTCATGATTTCTGAGCCTTATGTGGGAACTGGACTGCAAAGGCAAAACCAAAATGCTTGATGTGTGTGTAGTACTGGGACTTTGAAGCACATGTTGCATGCTGACAGCCAAGAGCCTCTATCCATAACACTGAACATACTCTGTGAATGCTCAGCTGATGTCACCAGCCTCCACCTGAGCTCAGAAATACCTGATTTAAGCCAATATACAGAAAATGGAGGACTGTGATCTTGCATCCTTGTGGGGGATGCTGCCTGTGCTGTCCCTGAGTTACCAAGCTGAGTGACAACCAAGGAACCTTGTAGAGCAGAAGGACAGACAGACAGTTGCTGTTGAAAGCAATTTCTGCCACTGAAGTGCCATCCAGCAGAGCTTGTTTGACAGAGCCCTTGGTATAAAGAATAGTTTTATGGTCAGGAAAGTACATCTAGTTTCCATTGCATCTTGGGTTTGTTTTCACCACAATTATTCAAATCTGCTGGAACATGCGTTTCGCAGTCAAAAGCAGCCTTTAGGGTTACAGACAGATACCTACAGTGGAGGAAAATGGTTTGCAGGGAAACAGGTCACTTTCAGGGAATCAACCCTTCATGAAGACAAGAGAAAACTTGCTTAGCATTCATTTCAAGGAAAACTCCTTGACAGCAGCCTTTTACAATTGAATTACATATGCAGGTGTCCTTGTCAGGTTTGGTTCTGCTAGATTTTTCAAGATACTAACAAAAACTTTGCACATGCAAAAAGATTGGAATGTCTGAAAAATTAAAATATTTTTCATTTCTTTTAAAACTTACCCATTTTGAGCAAGTAGGAAGTGGGTTCAGCATTTTCAAAGTATTTAAAAGTTAAACATCTTCCATTATTGGTATAATTATTGTTATGTACCTGCTGTTAATAAATATTTTTATTGGAAAATAGAGTAAAGTATTCTATGCTTGGATTCATAAGCTCATTATAGTAATTTGGCATTAAATTACAAAGGGTATTATAAGGGTATATATCAGACGCAGAAGAATAGACTAAGACTAGTAATTGTAAATGTTCAATTTGGACACAGGCAAAACTGATGGAATTAAATTCAGTAGTTATTAATGTATTTACGTTGCCACATGTTAACTGCAGAAAACCTGTTGTTAGAAGAAAAGAGAAAGGCAGATTGTATTTCTTCCAGATGGAACAGGTGGTCTTTGTGGAGAAACAAGTGAAATATAACTCAGTCACGTGATGTTACTCCTACTGAAATGATGAGTCTTTGTGAACTGTATACTGTAAAGGGAGAAATTTCTTGGATTTCTACTTATTTGGATCTGTAGGCATTCAACATGTCCCAGAGGCCTTGGAACTAGACACCAACTTTTTTCAACCAAAAATCTAACCTGTTAGTTTCTAACAAAATCCTCCATAGTGTGAAAGGCCTGTTTCAGTCTTTGGGAGAAGAGGAATTTGAACCCTGTTGTAACCACCAGTTTCTGATACGAAACTGGTGGTTTCCTCCTGCTGGGACATGGATTTTGCAGTCCCCTGAGAGAACACACTCAATTGAACAGAATACCTTCTTGAGCTATTTTTTGCTGCCACACATCCCTCACAGTTGCATAATTTGATGTTACTTAAATCATGTCCTCTCGCTAAGATCTTACTAAATTTGTTATCAACAGCTCAAATAAGCCATGCAAAAGGCCTGAACAATTAACATTATTCTCTGTGTTACAATGGCACT
The DNA here is from genome assembly GCA_013400855.1 of Buphagus erythrorhynchus. Lineage (NCBI taxonomy): Eukaryota > Metazoa > Chordata > Aves > Passeriformes > Sturnidae > Buphagus > Buphagus erythrorhynchus. The sequence continues at coordinate 61,315 of VZTT01014694.1, read as the reverse complement.
GCAACACAGCAGCACTTCCTAAATGTGGTACAGATGTGATGTGTCCCATAGAATGAACTATAAAAGTGCTTTGTACCTACAGAAACACAGGTTTTGTCATTGCCCAGGACATAGCCAGCAGCACAGGAACACATGATTCCTGCATCTCCATTTTTTCAGAACTGCTGACAGTTCTCAAGTTGACCTTGCATCACTTGGTATGACTGCAAAGGAGACAAATGTACAGGCAGGTTACAGGTTCATGGTGACTTCATAAAAGCAACAGCAGCTTATAAAAGCTGGCTTGCAAACATTAGGCAAACATCCCACACTTTAGGAAATACAGTACAATTCCTGCAAAAGGCTTTAATAATAACAACAATAGTTGAATTATTATTTTAAAAATGGCAAGCTGTAACGTTTGGTAGACTGCTATTATTCTACATCTTATGCTATGTTTCCCAGCTGTAACTAACAGCTCTCAGAGAGCAGTTCAAGGAGCAATCTGTACTTGCCAGAGCAGCCATTGCACTGAGGTAAAGATGAACATGGATGTAGGTAAGAGGCAAAAAATATCAACAGCTAAAGCATCAATAACAAATGAGGTATTGGACTCTTGGTAGATTCTCGTAATATTCCCTTTCCATCTGTATATGGCTTATGCTACCTTAGCTCAGTCCTGGTATTGCAAGATCACAGGCAGAGTGAGAGAGCTCTTCCTGGCTCTAACAGTGCAAGAGCAAGTAAACTGGTCCTAAAGATGTTGTCTAACCTGTTCCTACAGATTCCTAATGACATTCCACAGCTCACCCACACTTCACACACTCCTTAATTAGCCTTATAATGTCTAAAAAATGCTTCCTAACATCTAATCTGAGTAGCCTTAGAGTGATGGGATCTCATTACTTCTTGTCCTAGCTGTTCATCCTCAAGAAAACAAAGAAGCCTTGCTTTTATTACATATTTTACAAATTTCTGTGGTTGCATGTTGTGGGACCAAAGGTGAAATTTTGGTTTTGTGTTTACATAATTACCTTCTATTTACATTGGACCAGTGTTTCAGTTTCCCAAGACTTCCTGAATGCTCATCTCAAGTTATGGTAGTCCTTCCAGCCTGGAATGAGGTAAAAAAGCCACGAAAAAACACTCTATTTTGTCTTGCCTGTTACTGTGTCAGAGGTCTTCAGGCCCACCTGTGTGGAGATTTGCACTCCGTATAATCCTTCAATCAAGTAGCACAGTTTCTTGACCAGATTTGCACCAAACTTACAGATGTTTCTGTTGCAATAAAAGTGTCAGATAAAATGATGTTAGACTCCTCCCTCAAAGGAGAGACCTGAGGTTTGCTCCATGTTTTGCAGCCATCCAGCCTATTATCCTGTCTTTGGGAAAAATTGATGTGACTTTTCCCTTGGAGAAATTTGATGTGATTTTTTCTTGAATAGTGCAGTCCAGCAGCTTCATTCCTCCTTGTTGGGTGCAAGTTATTTGATACCTTAAGGAGGAAAGTCCTTCTTCTCCATGGGGAACAGACTAACATTCATAGTCAATCTTTCATTATTCAAATACTTAGATCAGTTCTTCATTTTCACATCACATTTATCTTACTGCATTTACTCCTCAGCTTTTCTGGTCTTATGTCACGACATTTACAATTCTCTTTATACAGAGCGAGGAACTTTTACACATGCTTTTGGAGGTCAGGTCATTAAAGATCTCAGAGTTTTAATCAATTGTCCTGTACTTTCCTGACCTTGGGACAGTTTTGACTTTTTCCTTAAACTCTTTGGGGTTTTGTGTGAATTTTAGAAGTAGCCTCTCATTTAAAAATAGATTAATTTTATTCTCTTGTTCTTTTTCTTTACTTCATTAACAAGCTTTGCCATTTTTACAGGCACTTTTATAGAAGTTACTTTCTGTCTTTGTTTTGTAAAGCAAATTCAAGTCTATATTTTAACACTAAATGCACATAAGCAAACTCAAAATGGCTTTCGACATGTTTATATGAGATTTTCCTTGAAACATCCTGAAGACTCATAGGGTACCCTGTGTCCCAACAAGTACCTCTCCCATTTCATGTCTGGGATGTCAAAATCCAACTCTAACTCACAGCTCTTGTAATTGTGATGACTCAGGTGTTTGTTCAGTTGTTTCCAATCACAGACAATACCAAAACTAAAGCATAAGGCATGCATCATGTCTGCAATATGATTCATAAACTTACTGTATAGAGAGGATCTCAGGGTCCAACCTGAAGGAGAAGTGGGATGATTTATCAAGTGGAGATGAGATGATTTTGTGGAGACGTACAAAATTACAGTGGGTAATGGGGTAGGGAACTCATTCCCCTCTACACTGTTAAACATTGTGGGGTTCATTATGTCCCTCAGTAGCTTATCAATAGTTAGTAAGGTTTATTTATTATCACATCTTCTGAGAACATAAAGAATAGCCCATTAATTGTGCTGAGCATTTGAAAACACTACATATCGATATACTGACCCCATAATTGACACTGACACAATTGTCAGGCCAAAATGGAATTCCCCATGTGCCTCAGCCCTGGATATCATTACACTGCAGCTGACAAAGGGAAGCAAGGCAGAGACAGCAGAGCTACCAGGTCCTCACTCATGTCCCCTACCCTGCAAAGCAAAAACACTGACAACTACCTGTGTGGTTTAGGCAAAGCAGCACAAAGCCAAGTTAAAGCAAATGCTCTACCTGTCTGCCTCATCTGAAGGAAAAGGAGGACAACAGGAAGAAGCCACATTATCCCACGATGACCTGCTGTGCCCGTCCTCTGAGCTCACTGTGCATCACCCACTGCTTTCTCCGCAGGGCTCTGGGGCAGCTGCTAAATGAGAAACACCACAGTGCAAAGGTCTCTCACTCATGAGAAAACAAAACCTCTGAGAGCAAAGTCTGCACTCAGTGTCACCACGGCACAGTGTTAAGACACAAAAAAGTGAGTGAGTGTGCTGCAGCAATGCCAAACTGAGAGCTTTGTGCTGGCAGAGCATCTCTAGGACGCTTTCCTCTAGAAATTTTGACAAAGCCTCTCTAAAGCAGCTGGACTACATAGGCATCAAGGAGCTAGAGTTAGAGATCTGTCTCTTAACCTTGTCCCAAGGAAGGCAGAACAACGAGAACCAGAGCTTTGTGCCTGCTGTAGGCTGGGACGAAGCAGGAATGCATCCCAAAAGTGAGGATGGAATCAGGGCACCAAGTTTACAGGACTTGGCGAGCACATTGCAAAGATGCTACCCACCAGCTCCATCACAAGCACCAACAACCAG
>VZTT01014694.1:34530-57881 GCA_013400855.1 Buphagus erythrorhynchus | reverse complement strand
GAGAAGGGCTTGATCTTCCTCTGAAGGTCCTATGGTGGTTATGGAGCTCTTGTCCTCTGGGAATTTAGTGGGTAAGGCTGACTGTGGTGCTCCAAACCTCAGATTATATCCAGCTAGGAATGCTTAGTGCCTCCCCCTGGGCGGACCATCTCACAGGGGGATGATGTAATGTTATCAGTCCTGCAGTGAGACTCAATGGCCCATTAATAGAAGATATCCCAGTGAGTTATCAGGGATGAGTCATGAGGGAGATAAGGAACACTGTCCAGCCTGGTTTTAACAGCGTATGAATATGGTGATAGAATACATACTTTTGGGTAAACTTACATTGTAACCTAAGACAGGGGGTTGTGGGCTTTATGTGCTGTTTTCTCTTGTTCAAACCACTCCGAGGGGACAGCTCTTGACATGGCATTGTGGTCTGGGAAGCAGGCTATGGAAGACAATCCTGCCAGGTGAGTCACCTGTGCCAGGGAGCAGTACACAGGAAGCTTGTTCTTACCATGCTAGTGCAGGGCACAAAGGCATGATCCTAACAGTGACACTCTGCTTGTGTTGCTCACCTGGAAAGGCTGCCAAGGTCACCCAGTCCAGCCTACTGAGCCAACAGGGGATCAAGTTGAACTCTACTATAGTTTTGGCATGTTGGCCAAGGCTCCAGGGAAGAAGCTATCTGGAAAGTTGCATCCCATTAGACACTGAGCCTGCTGCAGTGTCATTTTCTCCCATACTGTAGGCTATCATAACAAAAGGCAGTTTGTCCACATTTGTTCCTTAGGGCAGCCCCTGTCATGCTGCACACCTGACTGCTAGTTACATCTCCCACTCTGGAAGACAACTGGCATCAGAGACTTCACAACCCTCCTGGGAAAATCTACTGCAGGGCTTCTCTAGTCACAGGGCTCGCCTACCATCCTTCTTTTCTTCCCTTGAGTCTCAGGACTAGCTTTTCCTCGAAGGCAGAAGAAGCCTGAGCACCAGAGGGTAGCTTAGAGCCTCTCTGTCCACCATCCTTGGTACATGCCAGCTTTTGCCTAAGCCAGCCGTGTCTGCTTGCCAGGAGAAATTCCGGTATTTTAAAATCCATCAGTTTACTCAGCAGTTTTGTGCTGTGGCCCTTTCCTGGATTTTGCAATATGTTCAAATCTGCTATGTGAAATTACTCCCATATCATTTGTCTACATTAAAAAAAAAAAAAAGGGTGCTTTAATTTCTCCTTTTGTTGCATGCCCTAGGGTTGCTTATGCCCTTTGTTAGAAGTCCAGCGGCAAACAGATGTTTCACTCGTGTTCTCTCAGCATTGCAGAGGTGTTGGCACAGAAAGAGGAATGGACATGAAGTGATGCCTTCAGCTACCTAAACACCTTTACAGCCCACTCCGTGTTTTGCTTCAGTCCTCAAGCTCCACTTAAGTAGAAGAAAGTCCTTAGCAAGAGTATGTAGGTAGGATTTGGGTAGGACCCAGACCTGAGGTTCTCCTTTGAAGAGGGATCTTTCACCCGGATTGAGCACAAGGCCCAGTACCCGTGGGACAAAGGATTTGAACAGGAATCCAGGGGACAGAAGAACTCAGGGAACAAACACTGCTGAGCAAACACTGAAGTAAGCCCACTGAGGAGTTACACAGGGCAAGACCATCAAGCTGGGGGAACTGACCTGCCCACTCACTTTCCTGCCCACAATTAGTGCTGACTTCAACAATTCCACCTGTTTGCAGAGTTGTATTTCGAGTTTGTCAGTCTGCTTTGCCCATAGCACCTGCTATGTGAAAGGAGCCAGTACCAGCTCAAAACCTGAGAGAGATGTAGCAGGTGTCTAATGAAGTTCAGTGTTCCTCAGAGCACAGGGGAGCACAAGAGATTGGAAGAGCCTTGGAAAAGCCATCAGGATTGTTATGGGGTAGAGCACACAATGGATAGAGGCTGATGGGGCTGGGCTTGTTAAAAAAAAACAATAATCAAGAACAGAAAAGAACAAATGTTTTATTTCAAATGCTGGTGTATGTCAATATTGAACCTAACAGAAGCATCTAGAACAATACATTTGCAAGGAGCTTTCCAGTCCCCAGCCATACACAATCCAGAACTAGATATGCAAAATAGTGACCATGCACATATATTATTTCTGATGAGCAGAATGTACAAATAAAACTAAAGTGAAGTACAATCCTTATACAAAAAAACCTCCTCTTTAATTAGACATGCAAGATCCTCTGCTCCCTTAATCTTCTGAACACATCTAAAGGTAGAAGCTATATGGCTCCAGAATGGACAAAATCCCTGCGTAGNCCTCAGAGCACAGGGGAGCACAAGAGATTGGAAGAGCCTTGGAAAAGCCATCAGGATTGTTATGGGGTAGAGCACACAATGGATAGAGGCTGATGGGGCTGGGCTTGTTAAAAAAAACAAGAACAAAAAAGAAAGAATGTTTATTTCAAATGCTGGTGTATGTCAATATTGAACCAAACAGAAACATCTAGAACAATACACTTGCAAGGAACTTTCCAATCCTCAGCCATACACAATCCAGAACAAGATATGCAAAAGTGACCATGCACATATATTATTTCTGATGAGCAGAATGTACAAATAAAACTAAAGTGAAGTACAATCCTTATAAAGCAAAACCTCTCTTTAATGAGCTGCTGTGATAAGATCAGGTTATTTTGTGGAACATGTGGTTATTTAGCATCAAACATTGACTAATTAATTGTGTCTCAGCTTATGCCATGTAAGATCCTCTGCTCCCTTAATCTTCTGAACACATCTAAAGGTAGAAGCTATATGGCTCCAGAATGGACAAAATCCCTGCTTAGCCAGATGGCTGCAATATGAGGATTCACTGACACCCATCCTTCCTGCTTTCATCATGATTAGTGACTGTTCAGAACATGTTTAGGAGCCTCTAGTAGGAGTACTCGTGTCAACAGACAGCAACCAAAATGGCCATTGATAAATAATGAAAAGAAGCCAAAGACACCAGTCAACAGCCTTTTTGTTTGTGGAAATTCCCTCTTTCAACCAATTCCAAACACCTCCACAGCCCACAGAGATGTGCTTTAAAGCCAGGGATAATACAAATGGAAGCAGACCATAACTTTAAGGAATCAGATCTCAAAACAAACTTAGCAGATGTGCAGGAAAACAAAGTTTCCATTACCAATCCTGCACCTTGTCAGCCAACAAGAAGGATCAAGGCACACACCACCACTACAAACTCATGACTGTTCTTACCCAACGCAAGAAACGGGACAGTTTGGTATAGACACCATATTTGCCTTTCATTGCACATCCTTCACCCCAGCTAACAATTCCAGTAACAAAATAAGTATCCTTATATCTAGTCACATGGGGGCCACCACTGTCTCCTTGGCAAGCATCTTTTTCCTCTGAGTCATAGCCAGCACAGAACATGTTCTCAGTTACCAAAAAATTAGNCAGAACATGTTCTCAGTTATGGCTAAGTTAGTGGATTCCTTGCAAGTGTTCCTATTAACATAAGGAACTTCGAGCACCTTCAGTTTCTTGGATCTTCGTCCGCCTTCAAATTCACGCCCAAAGCCACTAACCCTCCCAGATTTTTGGTTCATCAGAACTTCATTAGCAAAATCTGCTTTGGGGAGACACGCTGCGATGATGTACTCCGAAAATCTGATAGGTTCCTTCAGCTTTAATAAGGCGATGTCATTATCATAAGTCTCAGCATCAAACTTGGTGTGAATGAATATTTTGTCCACATNCAGCACAGAACATGTTCTCAGTTACCAAAAAATTAGTGGATTGCTTGCAAGTGGTTGTATTAACATAGGGGAGTTCAAGCATCTTCAGTTTTTTGGGGAGTTTTCCACCATCAAATTCACGCCCAAAGCCACTAACCCTCCCAGATTTTTGGTTCATCAGAACTTCATTAGCAAAATCTGCTTTGGGGAGACACGCTGCAATGATGTACTCCGAAAATCTGATAGGTTCCTTCAGCTTTAATAAGGCGATGTCATTATCGTAAGTCTCAACAATAAATTTGGAATGAACGAGTATTTTGTCCACAGTGTGCATTGATTCAGACTGCTCTTTCTTCTCTCTGTCCACTTCACCTGTACAAGAGCATTAAATGGGTCATTAATGTGGAGAAAGTATAAGAATTTAAGAACAATCTGGACAGAGGAAGAGAGCAGTACATTCATTCTGAGCACTTTGCCCAAGACTTTAGATCACAGAAGGAAACTGTAAACAGGTATGGCAGTATTTTTCAGCAGCAACTGGACCAGTTTTGATCCTGAGATGTGGTCTATGGAGATTTTGTACCAGTTTACATAAAGGCATAAGCTGATTCAGCTAAACTAATGCAACTGTGTGTGGAAGCGCTCACAGAGGCTTGAGCCTGGCTTAGAGAAGAGAACATGGTCTGGACTACAGCAAAGATGAAGCTGTGTTGATCCTGTGTCTTGGCTCAAAAGGGAAGCAATGGTAAATCTGAGTTTGTTCTTTTGTGCTCTAGCCAATGAGTCATAGGTTTCCTGAGGGTTCCTGCAAAAACAAATCTAGATGCTTCTGAAATGCCAGGAATGATGAGCTTCCTGCAGAAGCACTGCTCTGCTGAACATATTGATAACCAATATTTCTAGAATATTTGACTGTAATCACTTCCAGCTAGCTGGTAGAGAAGAAAGAGAGGCACCATTGTCACCTTCCACATCAGATGCTCCTGCTCTTATAAAGCAGGATGCTCACAACAACAGGAAATTGTAAAGAACAGCAAAAAGGTAACAAACCTTAATGAATCATGAGTACATCTCACGGGACATTTAAGGCACAGAAGGTTAGGCACAACAGATACTCCTGCCTCAGAGGAGGAAAAGAAATAATCACTCACCAACAACAACTTTGATTTCTTTGGATTGGTTTATGCAGTGGGCTGCAGTAAGTATAAAATTTTCATTCAGAATAGTTCCACCACAAAACTCTTCTCCTTCCTCGTCTAACAGAACAGCCTGGGAAGCAAAAACGGTAAGGGCAGAAGGAAGAATGCAGTTTCATGCCAACGAGCTATAAAGAGCTGAATGATTTCTCTGCACACTGCAGAGATGCTTCTTACTGCAACATGTACGTGGCCCTCCAGGTCTCTCCTAGTATTGCATTCCCAGCTGCAGAGGCTACTGATTGACTTCTACTGCTACAGAGTCTTGATTGTCTTCATGTGAAGTTAACATTTGGCTTCCACATTGCCTCACTCCCAGTGCTGAGCAATGTCCCTCAGGCACTGACTGACTGAGCAGGCACAGTGCAGACTCTGGATCACCCCTTGGACTTACCCCCACAAAGAATGTCCCAAATGCAGGAATTCATTTTGGCTGGCCCAAACTCAAGAGTAGAACTGAGACATAAGGGTGTATTTGTGAAGCAAAATGCTGGCTTTATCTGCTTTATCACCCTGCTCTCAGGTGTGCTGCCTGAGTGGACGGTCTCAGACAGAACCAAAATGTAACCTGCAAAAACGACCCAAATGTCCTCTCTGGGGATAGGGTAGGCTGCTTCATCTAAAATGGCTCAAAGCCTTTTGTTTGACACCGTGAGGCTGCAGTTTGCAGAACAGCACATCCAAGTGCCCAGGGTCACACAGTTTAGCTACATCTCCTGCCACTGGCACATGACATGGGTCATGTTCAGAAGGCAACCAGCTGGAAGGATCTTCCCTCAGAGACACACTCTGCCCACATGCAGGGCAAACCCCCCTCCATTTACCTGCCACGGGCATTGGCCAGGAAGACACTCATCACCACCAACTATCCTTGTGTCAACATACGGAGTCTTGCTGCTTGTTCTGTTGTCAGGTGGAGGGGTTGGGCTTTCTGTGGTAATTGCAAAGTTCTCCTCTGCACTCGTTTCATTTGCAGGAGGGTCTCCTTGATCACTCGTTCCATTGCTATAGTCAGCAGGTGAAAGAACAGACCTTTTGTTCCTCACCACAAAAACTTTTCCACAAGGGTATTTTACTGTAAAGAGAAGAATGCTAAAATTGATGATGGAGAGAAACACCATAAGCATAAGAGAAAACTTCTTTGAAATTACAAGGAAACACAGTGAAATAACATGGCTCATTAGAGCAATTAGTAATTTTTTAAAGGATATAAAGAACAACAGCATGACCACATGTTTGACACCTCTGACTAGCCTTTTTGTAAGACTGTAAAAATGTACAGGTGTAAGTAGCACTAATTATAATTATCTAATGTTTTCAGTTTCTGTAAAAAAGAAATGTTTTTAAAAGGAAAGTTTTGCAGGCTGCTATTTTATGTGGCATTAAAGTATTTAAGAAAATGATTTATTACTCAATTACTTTTTTCCTGACAACAGTGGAATCTACTCAGGTAATTTGCTGAGAAGCACCTTACAAAGGGTCCAAACCACCGAGATTTTGATCCACTCCTTCAAAGCACCTCACAAATGGAAAGCTTTTGAAATATAAATCAGTTAGTCTCACTCCTGAGTCTATGTCATGTAGGACACTGGTGGTTCAAAAGACATTCTTCAGCTGGAAACCAAGACGTTCTTTAACTGTGAAACAATCTCACCACCACTGCTGTTGGTTTATCCCATGGCTTCTTACCTGTTGCAACACAGTGTTTGCCATCCTCTGCCAGAACATACCCATCTGCACAGGAACACACTACATCCTTCCGTCCATCTCTCCTGATGCTGCAGAACTGCTCACAGTCCCCGTTGTTTATTCTGCAGAACTTTGGTATGACTACAAAAGACAAGGTGGGAGAAAAACTCTACATAGTTAACACTGACTTCACAGAAGATCTGGAAGTTCTCTGAAACAAAGCACACTCTTTAATCAGGATCTGTATCTCCACCTGCCAAGCACCTGAAACACCTTCTAGGAATAACTGATGTGAGTGCCAAACAGCAGCTTGTGCCTTACAAAGCACCTGCATCCAGCACACCAAATGTACTTGCCAGGTCAGAGTGAGCCCAGTGGCCATGGCACGGAGAGCTCAGAAAAGCAGAGACAAATTGTCAGGGGAAGAATGAACAAAGCACTAACAGAGAACAGAACTGTGTAAAACCTCACACCATTCCTCCCTCCTGCCCTAAAAACTCAACTCCTCATCACTCCCCTTGGTCCCCTGACTGAACCTCAGTTCCACACTCCCACTCTTACTTCTGGGCTAATGATACTCCCTCCTGTGGCAAGGTCATGGCGGCAGCTCTATGCCACAGAAGTGAGCCCCAGGAAGGAGTTCCATGGAAAACGTGCTTCCTTGCAAAGCTCCCTGGGAAGTTCACTGTCACAGTTCTCTAAAGCAGAAACTTACCAAATTCACAGTTCTTGCCTTGATAACCATCCAAGCACGTGCAAGTGTAGGAACCAATTCCATCTTTACAGTGGCCACCATAGTGACAAGGATTTGAACTGCACTGGTTCCCATCTACAAAAACAAATCAAAACCCAAATTATTTTAAGTGTGCAAGCATTTTCAGTGAACATGGAAAGGCTCTTAGTTTTTTTAAGCCATCTTTCATTCTTCCTTTTAAAATATAGGTTTTTTGAGTTGCCACATTCCAGATGGAATAAACAGTATAAACGCAGTAACTTCAAACCTGCAATGATTCATCTACACATTCTCAGTTTTGCAATCACTTTTCCGTGGCCACTCTATTATGATGCATTCACAAGCCTTTTTTTTGTGGGGAGGTAAAAAGATTAGCTCAGTTGGTTAGAGCATGCTGCCAATATGGACAGAGTTGCAGATTTGATCCCTCTATGGGCCATTCATTTAAGAATGATCAGTGACTCAATGATCTTTGTGGGTCCTTCCAACTCAGAATATTCTTTGATACTGTGATTGTGGTCCGAATATACATACAGCGACACCTGTAAGAGGTGACAGGACATTTCTACATTGTAATTACTGCCTAAATATACTGAACTTCTGGCCCCTTGCATTTCCCTATAGTCTTTGTTTCATATAAAATGCAGGATATCCAGAAAAGTGATGCTTGATAATTTGCTGCCTTAGATAACATGTTGTTATCCCCCTATTTTACCAGTTGTTCTGCCCCTCTTTAGAGCAGCTGGAACATCAGTGCTTACATCAGAAACAACGTGCAAGAAGCTACTCATCCTAAGGATCCAGCATGCTCCCTGTGTGTTATTTCTGGACCATGACCTCATCTTCTACAGATGAGGAAGAGTTGCTGGGCTTTGTGTTCTGCACCCACACATCAAGATCCCTTTTCTACCTGCATGTGGCCAAAACCAATAGCTCTCCAAATGCTCCAGCCATGGAGGCTCTAGAAACGGATGTCCATGCTTAACAGAGGGAAGGCAAGACCAACATTAACAAAAAAAAAAAAGACTGAAGGCCTACATCTTCTGGTTTCTGCCTCCTCTGCAGTGCCATAGCACTCTATTCTGTAGTGGTCTTAGCTAAGCAGCATCCTGTTGTTAGAAAACATACTTATTTAGTCTTACCCTACACTGTAGTTGCATCTGTGGTAATGAATTTTATATCAATATTGCACAAATTGCAGAACCCCGAAATAAAAAAGGAAGCAAGAGCAAATTGTTCTAGTAACTTGGCTGAACGTAGCTGTGGTTTTCAATACTTCTGAACACCTATAAAGCATTTGTGGTTTAAAATGTATGAAAACTAACATTTCTGTGAAGAGCATTGGCACTGATACTCTGCTGCTTGTACTCTCAGAAGAAAATGGTTTGAAATATTCCAATCCTGTTTACTTTAACACTGACACAGCCTTTGCTTGAAATTTTAGTCTGTAGGTTGCAGAGTTCATCCCCTGCTTAGAAGATTGTGAAAGTCTGTGTCTTCCTCATGGCAACAGTCTTCATTTTCCTGCAGATTCCAAAAGCAAAGCTGAGCTGTCTTTGGTCAACATTTTGGAGGTACTCTTCCTAGTGTGCAAACTGGACATATACTTTCTGGAGAACATGTTATCAAACACTAAATACATTTAAAAAACCTGTCCTGCACAGTGCTTACAAACACTAGAACCTTAATAAATAAAACTCGCATATTTAGATAAAAAAACAGAAAACCGTTAGGTAGTGTCTGCTGGTCTACTGGCATATATTTCCTTGAATGCCAAACAGTTCTGTAAAAAGCACAACCAAAAAGTGCTCTTTAAGACAGGAATCAACAACACTTTGGCATGGAAGGTGACAAGAAACTGGCAAATGACTCTGCAATGCAATTTAACTTTGTGTTACTCATGGCATTTAAAAGACACCCTCATCTGTGACTTTGCATCTTGAATTCTCCCATCTGGTGCTGCCCCTCTGAAGGAAAACTATTTGGCAGTCCCACACACAGTTCCTGCTCCTCACTGTCCTTTGCATGCGAAGGACCACTGTTCTTTTTTTGAGAGGACAAAGGTCAGCCCAGCAACTGGAGACAGCTGAACCTTGCCTTGAAATGAAGCAATTGGGTTCAAACAACAGCAGACAGTAAATCAGATTCCTTTTTCAGAGGAAACACAACATGAGGGTGCCCCAGAGTGAAAAGAGAAGAAGCAAGGGAGCAGGAAACGGTTACTTAAGAGGTGCATCCTTTCAAACCTTGCAATAAGGAAGCTTAATCTTCTAAACACAGAATGTTTCTTACCTACATAGATGTTCCAGAATTCCTCCTACAGGTAAGTGTGGGAAATGGAGAAAAAAAAAGAAATAGAGTTAGATAAGAATTACTGAATTCCTCAGAAAAATGTTAGACTTTTCATACACAGGATACTTGCAGCTAACAATTGTTAAAGGAAATACCTACATTATCGATACATACAGTGCCTTGCAGTCCACCATTACCATTTAATAACTTAAAACCATATGATCCATATGGTGCCCAGCTCTACAGAAAAAATTTTCATGCATTTTTCAGAAACATCTGAAACTCCTTAGAGTTTTTCCAGTGTGACCCGTTCAGCATAAACCACTTGTTTTCTTGCATGATTATCTTTCCACCAGTTTTGCCTGAATTTACTTACATTCCTGTAATGCCAAATTCTCAGTCTCGATCCTCACCCCAGACTCCCATCAATCAGGACCTCACAAACCCTGACATTTATAAGTATTTTGTCTGATTTGTGTTCTCCTTTCTGTCTGCACTGAGGTCTCCAGGATGCTGTCTGTCCATGACAGTCCTTTCCAGTGACATCTGGCCACCAGGCAGTACAGGTTGTGCTGGTTCTGCTACAGCTAAGTCAACAGTTATGGTCTGAAGTTCACCGGTGATGCACCCATGAATCCCCATCCCAGACACCTCAGGGCCACTCCAAGAACATTCTGGCCATCAAGTAATGCTAAAGGGAAGTGAATGTGGCCTTAGCTCCAGTTTAAGGGTAGTTCTAAACAGCCATATAGCTACAGTCTATGTCTGCAATACCACTTTATCTACTTACTCCAGTCCATATAGCTGCCCCATCTCTTTAACTTTCCCTTCAGCTTGGGAACAAACCACATTTCTGTCTAAAGTTAAGCCATTGGGGTAGGGCAGGTGACACAAGAGTCACACAAACTTCATTCCAATCAACATTAAGGCATTTAAGGCATGTCCACAGTATACATTCTCTCCATTCAGATAAAGAGAGCTACAAAATTGCAAGCAAAACTGCTTGAAATAAGTTCAGTGAAATTCCCTCATGAGGTTCCATGTCAGCATTTGCCTTCTCATACTTCCCATGGGCTGCCTTGACCACAGTCATGGCACTTATGTAACCCAGATAGGGTGAATGTATTTTCAACACTGATAGCAACAAAGCCATTGAAGGTCAAATAACTTCCAATGGCAATTAAACAGATCAGAACAGGTAAAAGAATGGGGGATTTAACATGGGCTGGCCATGCAAGAGCTAAATTAAGACTGTTATGGGATGATTATTGCCTTAGCAATTCTACCCACAGTCAATCACTATTTGTTCTTTGTGTTGAGTGATTTGGAACAACTTGTGAGTTTTGATGCACAGCTCAAAGGACTTGAATAGTAGTTTTTAAACAGGAAATATATAGACCTATGCTTCATATTAGTTCATCCTTACAGTTTTCTCCTGGTCTTCAAAAGCTTCTCTTGCTTCTTCTTTTGAGCAGCGCTCCTCATTGCATTCTCTTTCAATATTCCCTTTCTTCACTTCCTCTAAGAACGAGTTAGCACGTTTTGTTCTTTCCAAAAACTTGTCAGCACTTTCTTTCTTGATGAATACTAGATAACAGAGAAAAATTATATAGGTGTGTAACATCTGATGGTGGAAAAGTCATGACAAATGAGTGAAGTAGAAACAAAGCCAAAACAGACCACACCACCTGTACACAACATTACCTGTGAGGTTAGTCATCACATAGGCTGATACATCCCAGGGTCTCTCAGAGAAGTCTCTCTGAGAATAAGTAGCCTCAGAACAAAATGTAGAACACCAAAATTCTCTCCTACTATTTTTAATCTTGAAAAGGTTGCCAATGAGGGCTTATATACCTGCTGTTCCTGCTCAAGACTCATTCTTGAATGGAATGACTTTCCCATAATGCTGGGGAGATTACATTCCTTGATTTGTTTTTAAAGCTGACCACCAGGCAATACCACTGTGTGCTCCAGTGGCTTGTGTTGCAGAAACTAAATGCCACTCACGATGCAGCAATGTATCTTCCAGCAGCTGAAATTCCACTGCATTGCCCTGGGATCTTCCTGCCTTCTTAACAGCACCTCCCAATTGCCTGTAAAAATGCTCCTACCTTCTTGATTTATGTGCATGTAGAGCTAAGGCAGCCGCCTTTTAAGATTTTACAAAGAGCAGGAGTAAATGAACATCAGCTTTAGCAGGAAAGTACAGACTGAAGTCAGTTTGCTGAGTTGTTTTATTTTTTAAAAGCTTGGTGTTACAGAAGCCTGAAACTTGATGCCTTCAAGTTCAAGATTCAGGTAGCTGTTGATTTAAATCGGAGGATAAAAGACATGAGATCGTTAAACACATTGCAGGCAGTTGTCTCTGTGAACAATAATAGCATTACTCTCTAGCTCCTTGCGCTTACGTCACCAAGCGGGAAAAATAAAAACAACACTGGAGTAAATAAGTTGCCAATTACCCTGTGCAGCGTATATGTTCTAGGAAAGTGTGAAGAGTTTGGAAGTTGGCATTTAATCAAGTTCTATCACCTGGAATTTACACTGAGGAAATACTTTCCAATCACAGGCTGGGGTATGGAAGAGTGTGCTACAGATGTGACTTAAAGGACAGTGGCTTATGCTCACTGGGAGGCCTGCACATTCCTTTTGGAGCATTCTTCATGCAGCTTAATTATTCAATGATAAATAAACTTGCTAATAGTAATTATACACCCTAATATCTTCCAAGTGAGCACAGAAGACACTTATTCTGCTTTCACTAAAATTGGTGGATCATCCACAGGGAGACAAGCTCTGTTTGTGTTATTTATATTAAGCAATCCCACGCGTAATTTGAATCCCCACCGATTTTGAAAAGGCTCCTCTCAAGGAAGGCTTACAGTAAGTACTTTTAACTTGCAGCTCAGCGACTGTTAGTTCATTCACCCACTATCTTATTTGCCCTTAAAATCCCTTTCTCCAGCGACAGGAAAGTGACAGGACACAGCCGGTGGGGTTATCACCTCTATATTCCTTTGCCTTCTCGCCACCCGCATAAGCGGATGTTTTTGTAAACTTGGAATAGCCTCTTTCTGAGGCTGCTCATTCTTTTCCCAAGCTCTCCATCATACCTCCTTCTTTAGAGACATCAAGGAGCAACAGCCATCGGTCAACAGAAGCAGGATATTCCCAGAAACATGCCAAAGACCTTGTTTTAAACCCCAAGCAGTCAAACTCGATGAAGGAAGAGTTAACAGCTTTCGAAAAGTTATTTGCTGATGCTGCCTTGGCCCTAGGCGCTGACTCTGGCGGCACAAGAGGGCAGCGGGACCTGCTCCCGCCGTGCCCCAGCTCCTCCACGGCCAAGCGCATCCAGCCAAGCCTTGGCCAGGTCTCCCCTCACACACGGGAGCACCTCGGGCTGCACCTCAGGGCAGCTCTCCTCCCGGTGCGAACGGCTGGCAATCCCTCTCCTACACCGTCCCCGAGATGCCCCCGGAGCTCAGCTCCCCGCTTTATGGCGGCGTGCGGGGTCGGCACAGGTGCTGACGAGCCCTCAGCCGTGTGGGAACCGATCCTGCCGGGGCAGACGAGCCGTGCGGTGCCCGCTCCCCTTCCTGGCACGCTCCCCCGGCCCGCAGCACCGACCCTCCACCGCCTCCGGCGTTCAGCCGGCAGCCCCCCGGAGACTGTTGGGAAGGGAGATTCCCCGCTCCCGGGAACATGGAAAAGTGCCGCCTTACCGCCTCCCTGAGCGCGGGGCTCGGCGGGCAGCGCGGCGCAGAACAGCAGCAGTAGCAGCAGCAGCAGCAGCAGCAGGCGCCCGGCCATGGCGGCGCCGCCGATGGCGCTCCCGGGGCCGCGCCGGCGGCACGGCACGGACGGGACGGGACGGACGGGACGAGACGAACGGGACGGGACGGGACGGGACGGGACGGGACGGGACGGGATGGGACGGACGGGACGGACGGGAGCCGAAGTCTTCACCCCCTCGGGCGGGGTGAGACTGAAGCCGCGTTGCTTCACCCTGCCCAGAAATAGCGGAAGCGCCGGGACAGGGTGGACAGCCGCGGCGGCGTTTCTCAGTCGGGGGGATGAGGCTGCTCTTTTTTTTTTTTTGTTCTTTATTTTTTTAAAGCCCAAGGCAGCGTGGGGATTTGTTTTTAACTACACCTTTTATTTTGGAGGAAGGGAAGTGAATCGTCCCCTCAACAAGCTGGCGTGGCCCCGGCCCGGCGCTGGGCAAAGCCGGGCTCGCAGCCCACAGCCCACAGCAGCCCTGACCGCTCCCAGCCCTGTGTCCCATCCACATCCAGCACTGCATGGAACCTGCTGGCTCCATGAACCAGTGACCTCGGCCCGAGGAAACTGGCCTCAGTCTCCCCTCTCTTGTGGGGAGTTCGCAGTGCGCTGCTGAGGCCATGTCTGAGGTGCTTCCAGAGCCAGCCATCCGGTCTCCTTCATCTCCTCGGCTTTCCTAAGCAGTCTGCTATATTAAAAATATAATCTAGAACCCAGATTTGTTCTGAAAGAGTCACTTTTTGCGGCAGTTATTAGTACTGATCTCCTTCAGCTTTTTACCCTTTTCTTGCAAGATGATTTGTTCATAAATGTCAGTATTTTCACTGGAATGTTACAGAGGAGAAATCATCTTGTGGATCATGGAAAACACAAACTATTCTACCTTGAGGGGTCATCAGGGATGGGTTTACAGTGCCAAGTATCTCATCTAAATGAAAATGAGGCTTTATTTGCTGGTCACTACTCACCCTTTTGCTTGAGACTGGACTCCCTTTAGGAGTAAGGAGAACCTCTAGTGCATGTGTGCATATATTATACTGTAACATCTCTTGTTTGTCAGGTCTCTGAAATCTGCTGCCTTTCCTAGTTCAGTTCACTACCTAAATGATCAGTAAAGCTTCCTTCTCTATTGGTAAAACACATTATAGGATGTTCAGTATTGCATGGTATATGCACCATACGATGACGATGTTTTCCCCTAATAGAGTATGATCAATTGTATCCTACTTGATGATAAGCTTTTGTGATTGAGTTGATATTCTGCATTATTTGAACAATCTAGAGCATAAATTCTGCATGAGATAGTTAAACTGTTTTCTAATCTCCTAGATCAGTTTTATTTTCCTCACCTTTTCAGTGTTTTCATGGTAAGGTTAGAAAGTACATTTTTGAGCTGTATATGTTTTCAGAGAGCTTCAGGTTCTATAATTTATGCCTTAAGACTTTAGTGAATGGTCTTTGGTCAGCGTTTTGCAGAGGGGTAGACAATTAACCTGTTCTGGTTTTAGATCTCAGGACAGAGAGTACAGTTGAGATTATGCTGGACAACTGATAAACATTTCCTTTCATTTGCGCTCTTTGTATCAACAAGCATAATACCAAGGCAAAGATAAGATTAAATCAGTGGTATTCTTTACCACTTCTAAATATAGGGTTAAATATTGCACTTACTAGCCTTACAGCTATAATGCTTGGTGCAAGAAGATTTAAATCAAGTTTTCATAGCAGACCTGTAAATATGGAATCAACCTGTCCCCAGATTTCTTGTCCTGGAGAGTGTCTGCAGTTCCTCCCCTTCAAATCTCCCTGTTGCCATTGCAACGGTGGGAGAAAGCGGCTTTAGCATAAGCTAAAAGAAACACCTTTTCTATTTTTGTTTCTGCTATTTCATCATTATATTACAGGATCCATAGCATAGGAAGTTATGAAAGCCAGAAGCATACATGTGTTCAAAGGAGATTGGACACAATTATGGACAACACACTCATTCATGACTGTTCGATCTAATGCAACTTCTGTCTCAGGAAGTCTGTACTTCACTGATTACCAGAAGCTGAGAGTAGCTGGAGGAAGGCTTATGGTCTGCATGATGATTTGCTGACAGTCTCTTTCAGCATCTAGCTCTGACCTTTAGCAGAAATGGATGCAGAACAGGAGGGACATTGTGTCTGATTTGTTATGGTCATTCTCTGCCTGCTTGACAAGATAAACAAGTTTACAAACGAAACTGAGAGGGAAGTGATTTTATGTATTCAAGTAGGCCTTAGGCTCACTTCAGATCTTTAATAGTATTGTGGGTATGGCCTGTGTCAAATATCTAAGATAATGAAGGAATCCTTCAATGGGAAACAGTACAGAGGGACTGGGGGACAATAACACAACCTGGAAATGCTGTGGCTCAACATCATTAGTCCATGTGCTTCCTCAACCAGTCAATGTATTTGGATACCCTTGTGTAAACCCCATAGCTGCCTTCAACAGCGCAGCCCTTTCCCCAGCTGACAATCCCAGTCAGAAACCAAGTGTTCTTGTACTGTGTAGCATGAGGACCACCACTGTCTCCCTTGCAGGAGTCCTTAACCCCAGACAGGTCTCCTGCACAGAACATATTCTCTGTAATATTTAAATCAGTCTCTTTTTCACATTCTTGTGTCTTTACACGTGGCAAATCAACTCTCATCAGAACAGAAGAGGTGGCACCTCCATCTATTAGGCGTCCCCATCCACTTACTGTGGAGAACTTGATGGTGGACAGTTCAAACACAGCAAACCTTTTCTCAGGCAAACATATTGGCACCACATAGTCAGTGAGATTCACCGGTGTTTCCAGGTTCAAGAGGGCAATATCATTATTGACTTGCCCATTTATGTATTCTTCGTGAATGATCATCCTGGCGACTCCACTTTCTTGCTCAGTTTTCTCATCAACATTTATTTTGTGTTCACCTGGAAAAGTTATTAATTGCAGGCCATGTCAGGTAGTTCTTTGATTCCTTGGAAGTTTGAGGATATAGGGTGTTTCTAGTCTGACACCTCTAAGGACCAATACCTTGTATTACCAAAGCCTTCTGCTCTGATTTTATCAGGTTGAGAAGCCACCACCTTGATAAGATGAGGAGGGGAAGATACATACCCAATCTCACCCGAAGCTGTTTAGGGTGAGTATGCTCCAAACAGTGAGCTGCAGTGACCACCCACTCTGGGGAAAGCAGGGTGCCACCACACTTTTCTTTCTGATCCTGTATTATAAGGGCCTGCCAACATAAAGAAAATCTGTCTTACATCAAATGTGCTTGACATAAATCTCAGTAGAGATGAGTTTCATATTGCGTCTTTCTGCCCCTTTATGCAACTATGTTTGACAATACCATGCTGACTGCATGGAGAACCTAGCAGGGGAAGTCTTCCTACAGACATTCTCTTCATCTTGTAGTATGGACCCTACAAATTATGGCCCAGAATGTATCCCTGGAAGCTGCAACTAAAATTCATGCTGGCAGTAAAGTTAAGGACTGAGGGATCAGGAGATTGAGACAGCTGTGCTACCACTCTACTCCTATGAAACCAGACTAAGAAGAAGATGCCTAAGTGAAACAGGTGGATCTGCTGGCTATTGATGAAGAAGGAATTTGGTTATCAAAACGTGGCACTTTTTATGAATTTTTAACATAATAGATTTAAAGCAATGAATTTAAGATAGTGATTTCATCAGGAAATTAAAAAAATAAAAGCAGTGTAAAATTTTTGAAACTCACTTGCCATGGACATTCACCTGGAGGACAAGTCAAACCACCTACTATTCTCCCATGTACAGTTGAGTTTTTTTTTGCCAGAACTGGTATTTTTCCACATGGGTATTTCACTGAGGAAAAAAAAAAGACAACAACAACAAATACCCAAAATACCCATCAAAACCCAAAACAGCAAAAAGCAGCAAGTGGGATTTTATTGTACTGAATTCACAGAAAAAAAAATGTCTTCAGTAAGCTATGTTAGCTGAAAAACTGATTTCTAGTCTAGGAGCATGGATTCTCAAAAATGATGTAAAGCAGCTCAGCAGGTAAGTAGTCTTTTTTTGTTGAGAACAGCCAGAAATGCTCTTACAATTCAAGTTCAGGCCCTTACAACATTATTGGCACATAATCACCTACCATAGGTCTTTGCAAACAACAAACCTGCTTAAGATACACATCAACACAATGAGGTAGGCTGCAGGCTGGAGTGCAGAAGTGACCCTGACAAGCTCTGTAGTCTACACATTTTCCTTGTCCCTGATTACTTTAAGTCAGTTGTACCAAGTGCACAGCATCCGTGGCAGGGTGAGACAGAGGCTTAATCGTGGGGTGAACATCTTGCTATCCTTTGTTTGGGCAGAACCAAAGATGTCCCAAGAACAGACACTGCCCTCTGGTGTGCCTCTCCCAGACTACCTTACTTGCTTGTGTCCAGAGCCTGCTGATTTTTTTCCAGGCTGCACATCTCTGCTCTGCCTGAGCCAGGATGTGAAAACTGGCAATAAAGAGAACCAAATCCTGACTGAACTTGCAGTTAAGCTGTAGTGTAGAGGAAGGCTTGATGTTTTCAGTACATCCTTCACCCAACTGAGTTTTCCTGTAAAGGAGAGGGTCTGCCCTTGGCGGTGCTTGTGGGCCGTGTGTCTATGCTGTAAGTGAACACACTTCTGTCTGCCAGTCACTTCACTCTGTGATAACACTGTGAGGGGGACTGCTCTTTTTCTACCTCTTTGGGAACCAGGGTCCTATAGTGTCTGGTCTCTGCTGAGCTGCATGCAACGTCTCCATGGAGCTCTAAGTACTTCAGCTGACATGAAGTCAGCATCAAGGTTTTACAGGTACTCGCAAAGTGTGGAGCAACAGGAGTGACTTTGGTGGCAGCTGGTGAAAGATTAAACAGACGTAACACCCATAGTCTCTAATGCTGTTTGTAGGGCAACACAAATTTGGGCCGTTGTGGGAGATGACAGAAAGAGGGTGAGGGGACTGTCAGCCTGGCAGTTACACAATTTTTTCTACTTGCAACACATGGTCAATTCTATGGCTATTTTGATACCCAAGAAGCAAGTAACAAATACATCTGCCTTTCAGGGAAAGATGCACTGAAAAGCCTGTGAGGAGTTTTGAATTCTTTGTTCTCAGCTTTTTAACAAAAGCAGCTTTCCCATCACGTGGTATTGCAGAATCTGTTAATAAGGAGTAAGCACATTAGTAGACATTTTTTTCTAATGAAATTGCTGCTGTTGAGAGTTAGGTTGTCATTACCAGCTCTCTGCATGAGTGCTCCATTGAGGTGTGTGTAGGGGGGCACCACCCCTCAGAATTAGTTTGCATGCTCCCTGTGGCTCTGTCCATTATGTTGTTATGTTCATAATCCCCAGGGGTCTCCTTTTCCCTCTAATAAAGTAATTCAAGTAGGCATCTGCAAAAGGGTCAGGTGCTAGCTCATGTATTGGCAAAAAGATTAACTTGCACTACCCTAATCCCAGTTGAAATTTACCTTGCTGGATGAAAGAAATATCTAGCCATAGTGTCTATAGGAATACCAAAAGTGCATTATTCCTAGCAATTAAGGAAGGAAGGAAAGGAAGGAAAGGAAGGAAGGAAGGGAAGGAGGGAGGGAGGGAAGGAGGGAANNNTGTTTCCTTGGCCTCTTTCTCTCTTGATTCCTGTGCTGAAATAAATACAGTAATAAAATCTAGTCACCATTTCACATTGGAGAGACAACAGTAAAACAAATCTGCCCCCTAAGTATTCTCCTCCTGTGGATGTAAACTAATATAAAAAAAGGACTTGTGAGGCCCAGAGCCCCTCCACTCACCAGATACCCCTCAGCATGACCCCAAATCCCTGACCACCTGCTGCCCTGCTTTATTTAGATCACCTGGTGAGGAGTGAGGAGTTTGTCTTCACTGCTCAGTTCCTTTCATACTGGGCTAGTGGTGACTGCTCCCAATTGAAGAGACAGGTTCAGCTCCCTCCTAGCTCTGAGCAGGTGGGATGGTCAAATTGAATTTCCCACATTCCAGAGGAGTGGACCTCTGAGGCCAAGAAGAAGTCCAAAAGGATCTCTGCTTGGTGGGCATGCTGACAACTGCTCTTCTGGGGTGGCTAACTTTCAACAGAAGCTGAATGTACGATTTGGGACTCTGCCCATGGAGAAGAGGTGAGGAGCTGATATCTGAGGGTTATGCATTGCATGTCCTGACATGTACACATTGAAAACTTTTCTTCCAGAAAAAAAGCTTAGACTTAGCATCAGATTGGTAGTGTCTTACCTTGAGGGATGCAGGACACGCCATCACTCGCTAACGTGTAATCATCATCACAGAAGCACAGTCGTTTTTCAGACTGCTTGTCAGTACAGTACTGCTCACAGCCACCGTTGTCAAAAATGCACTTCAGTTCATCAGCCACAGCTGAAGTCAGAGAAAGAGCATTTAGGATTCCAGACTTGGATTTTTGTGCTTAACATTGATAATTTGCAATTGAAATGTTGTCAGGAAAGCAAGGCAGGAAAAAAGATTTCTGTGATTTATGCAGAGCAACTTCATGAAAAGCACCTTCCATCAAAAGCTAAGTAAGCCTGGATCTCCAGGGATTAGGGAAGAATAGGCTTTGCTTAAGAAATATATACCTAAAATTAAATCAATAAGCAGGTACAATCAGTACCTGAGCTGTCTCAAGAATGGAGGTATTGTAATTGTGTGGTAACCATCATAAAATATGACTGAAAAATTTTAATTCTTTGACATTTTGCCATTTAGCAGGAGAATGCTCTGGGTCAACTGTTGAGACTATCTGCCTAGACTTGATGAGTGCCTAGTCTTTGTCCAGACTCTGCGTGTTCTGAGGATGTAGCACTCAATGTTCAGTGTCCTCTGAAATCAGTGGGAAGGGGTGTTTTAACTTCCTACCCCACTGGATCCTTACCTTTGGGCTTTGTACTTTGCATATGCAATGCACCTCTGCATGGAGCTTCTAAGTCAAAATAACTTCAGCTTCAGCACCTGAGTAGGAAATAATCCCTCCTTTTCTCTCAGATGGTGCTCAAATGCATTTTTTCTTTATTTTTCACAAAGTCATTATAGGGCAATAAGTATCTTGCTGCCTTCCAGTGCCTGACTGCTATCTGGTTAGATCCATCATGCAACACCAAAAGCAGTATGAACAGTAGATGTCACAGCTAGAATGATGCAAAATCACAGAATCATAGAATATCCTGAGCTGGAAATGACCAATGAAGATCATCAGTTCCAAATCCTGAATTATAGTCACTGCTAGTGTTTATCTCAATGCCTTGCATTTGAATTAATAACTGCATTTTTATTTTGTTAAGTAATGCCACAGCTGACCTTTTTCACAGCTTTTGCCCTCGTATTCGACAGGACAGCGACAAACATAATCCTGAAACTGGTCATCACAAATCCCACCATTCTGACAGGGGTTGGAGGCACACTGGTTAGGGTCTGTAAAACATTCAGTGTCAGTCCAGCTCATGCAAAGAGCTGCAGCAGTGGGAGTGTTCCACAGCTGTTAGAACATTCTGAATGATCGTACCGGAATAGGTGAGCCAGAACTCTTCCTGGAAGAAAAAGATGTGAGATTTAATTAAAGAAGAATCAAGTCTTGCAGCCCTTGTTGCACAGGATGGATTACAGACAGTCACAGTGATGCCACTTCTGTCTTTATAGTTTGTGACAGTTAATATCCATAAAATATTCTATTTTCTAGATTGTACATTGTTTTCATATGCTAATAGATAAGGGCCTTGTTTAATGCACATAAATGGGTCATACATAAATAAGCTCTCTATAGCTGAGGTGGGATTGACTGAAAAAAATGTTGCATAATACAATAATTTGAAGTATTGTCAGGGCAGGCATTACTGGGGGGTTTGAGGAGATGTCTTAGAGTTTCCATTTTCCCACCATCCCCTAGATGGTTACTGCTTGGGATTGCCCATGCAGTGTGCCCTCCTGCAACTCACTGCTGCTGTGTACCCCTGTAAATAGAAAAGAAAAATGCAAACGGCAGGACACAAATTGCTTTTTTTTTTAAATTCTGGTGGTCTAAAGTGTCAAATCACACTCTTGAGTAGGGAGATTCCTTATGACGAGTGTTCACCCAGCCCTGTGTTACTTACTGTCCTTTCAGTATCATGGTAAATCTCTCTTGCTTCCTCATAGGAACACTTTTCTTCTATGCATTCTCGCTCTAGTGATCCCAGTTTTATCTCTTCAAAGAAGCTGTTGGCTCGTCTTTGTCGTTGCAAAATGTTGCTTGCCTCTTCCTGCTTTAGAAAGACTGAAAAACAGTGTCATGTTCTGTTTATCATACAGCTGCGCTTGCCAGACAGAGAGAATGCAGGGACGATTTCCCCTGAAAGCTTTTCTGCTTCCCAAGCTTTTTCTGAGACACTTTAGAAAAGAAATGGGCAGATGTGAAAGAGTCTGCTTTCTCTGTCTTGCCTCACAGGTAAAGTGTCAACACAGGAATTTTAGAGATCCTGGAGCTTAGAAGATGAAATGTTACAACAGTGGTGTGTGTGTGTGTGTGTTTGTGTGTAGTGTGTGTTGTATGCATATCAGTGACTCCTAAGGTACTTTTGCATGTCACATGCATCTTACCATCTGCAGCAGTTTCTTATAGCTGTAGCATCTGGAGAGCCTGTGTCACTTTATCAAGCACTGTTGTACATGGCACTGAAAGCTCGTGTCACTTTATCTAGCACTGGTGTACATGTACAAAAGCTTTTTCTGTACTTGATACAGTCAGTCACAGTGACAGGTGGACCACAATCATGCCTTCACCCACAGTCACATGTTATTTCACACCCCTCCACTTGTTGGACCTGAAGAAGGGATTTATCCCACCACTAGTAGACCACAATTTATGAACTACTGCTTTAATATATTATCTTTCATTTTCTTCTGTGGAAAAGGTTATGTTAAGGTACATAGGAAGGCTGGACAATGCTGCCTGCATTTCCTAGTGGAGCCTGTGAATGGCTCCTGGCTCCTGCCGTCGCCACAGAGTACAGACATGAAGGGGTCTTCTTGTGTGTGTTTACCATGCTTTGGAATGATATTGAGTACATAGGTTTGATAGCAGGCATCAGCTGAGGTAATTTCCTAGAACTGCATCAACTTGCAACTGGCAGAAGTGTGCACTGGAAACACTCTCATGGTCACCATGCTGACCTGCTCCTCAGCCTCATGATATAAGCACATCACACCACTGTGCTCTCCCAGTATAATTCAGGATAAGGAACAAGAAGTCCAAGTGCTGGTGTGTAACTTTGCTCCATGTACTACACAGAAAAAGTCTTGAAATTATTAATTTTTATTTTTTTTTCCTCCTCTGTCTGTAGGGGAGCTTCTGGAGTTTCATGACAGCTTACATTTCAGTGCTTTAACTATTTCACCTCAGCTTGTGGGAAAATTTAGGGATTGAGGCTGATGCATATCTTTGCCTTTCCCCAGGACATTCTCTCCAAAAGAGTGGGAGTTGTCTTCTACCTGCTGAAAGGGCCCTGAGGGATGCTGAAAGGGCCCTGAGGGGTGCTGAAAGACAGGCTCATGTGTCGTCACCAATATACACCCAGTCATAGATGCTGAGAGGGTTTATTCCAGTTTGAAGTGATGTGAGGTATCTCCATAAACATTTGTCTCTAATTCAGGATATTTGCTGAATTACATGCAGAATAGTGGTAATTTCCCCCTGTATTTCAAAGATACTTAGAAGAATAAAGTATTGTACTACTGTACAGTGTACTACTAAAGTACACTGAATTTATCTCTGGGTGCTTCATAAGCATTTGGTCATTATAGGAATGTCATCTGGGTCTTTCTGTCCTGATTTCAGCCAGGCTGTATGCATTTGATATGGCTTTCCTTAAAGGGTTTTAATTAATCTTATAC
>VZTT01014694.1:10797-26377 GCA_013400855.1 Buphagus erythrorhynchus | reverse complement strand
TGGTGAAATGGGTTGTATTAAAGTGCAATGATGTGGAAAAACCATTGAAATAACACAAATGAAGCTGCAGTGAGAAATGAAACAACAGTCTCATCCAAGCAATGACAGCAATATATAAGTAAATTATGTTACAGATAATTTACAAAATAACTTACATAGATGAAGATAAGCTGAATCTCATGTTGCTATTCCATTGTTAAATATCAGACTAAATATTCCTGGTATCATTATAGCACAGTATTATATGGAATAATAATAAAAAAAAAAGATCAGAGGATTTCCATGTTGAAAAAGATGCCTGAAGTAAAACCCTGATCAGCATTTATATTGCAGTACTGCAAGAAAACTAAGTATTTATGAATTGTAAAGTGACACATTCAGCAGCATGAAGACTATAAATACATCTTTTACATTGATACATCATATCTACACACATATACATATCTACACATGCAGATATATACACGCAAGCACATACATGCACATATATATGTGCATAAATATATGTGTGTGTATATACGTACTTCAATTTGTGCTGACCATGGTCAGCTGCATTTTGATTGCATCTGGGGTAGGGTTGCTTCTGCATCATTCTTAGGAGTGTTTGTCATTTAAGTTTTCTAATCTGCAGCCTCTAAAACATAAAATTCTGGCATAAAGAGAGAATTCAGGGCTCAGCCATCAGCGAGTCTGATGACTAACAGCAGCTCCCATTGACATAATCTGCTGGGCTAGTGCTTCTGAAGAGTTATGCTCTTCATGCCCCCATTATTTTTCAATAATATGGTGCATGAATCAGTTAAAAACCTGTTTTCATATAAGCAAAAATATTTGAGATCGACAGGAATGAATACAGTATTCTATACATGCACTTCGTTTTGTACTGTTTGTAGGGAAGGTGTGCAAAGAACATCTGACAAAGTGAAAATGTACAACATTGGCTTACATCATACCCTGAAAAATGGAAAATTCAGCATCACCCTTTCTCTAAAAAATTTAAAATACTTATCTGTAGCATAAATCTGACTCTTCTCTGTGATTTTTTTTCCTGTGCTCCCTTTTTATAGAAAAATCATGTCATTGGGGATTTTTTCTCTTTCAATTAATCTGGAAGAAACACTGGCAACTAAAAATATGTTGGATTTCCAGCCCTCATAGGTTTGCTTGAAGGAAGACTCTTGACCCATAGTGCAGCTACAATCGTTTCCTCTGCCTGTAACTGCATGTTGTGAGAGCTGAAAGTAACCATGCAATTACTGTGCATTAAAAAATCATTTAGTGAATAAGAATATTTGTGTTTCATTGTGCCTCTGCATAAGGAAAAAGATACTACTAAATTGCCAAGGATATGTAAACACAGTGATCTTGGTAAAGAATTTGGTTGTGAGGCCAAACAAAATACCTCAGAAAAGAGCTATTCCATTGCACATGTCACTAAAATGTTGGAAAGGAGAAAGTAATAGTTTCTCTTGATGTTGTTGTGGTCATGTCTGCATCCCAGCCTCTAGGGAGCAGAAGAATATCCTGAACACCCAAGAGAAAAGGGTGGACCAAACCTCCTTCCTCTTTGCCATAAGAGTCCCATTCACTGCACTGACCGAGGTATGTCCTTGGAGAAACGGTTTCTTGGGGAGAAGAAATTGTAAACTTGGATTTATTTTCCTCTTACCTATCCTGTACAGTGATTGCTATGTTATTTGTTTACAATGAGCATTTAGCACTGAACACATTTTGTTTGCTCACATTCAGATTCTGGCTGTTACAAAAAGATACAGTTCTACAGAAATCTGATTGTGTGTCGAGGAGAAAACGCGCTTTATGCTAACAGCTCTTCAGAGCAGAAACCTCTACAAAATCCTATTTCAAATCATTTAACTTTTATTTACAACTTCACATTCCATGCACTTTTCATTGGGATCTTCTGGGAGAACCTGTAAAAGTCACCTTTAAAAATACTCAGAGCTGGCAACACAGCACTGGTGGTTCTCCAATGAAGTCCAATGTCCAGAACTCTGCAGCAAATGACAGTCTCCAGATTTACCTTCCAGGGAGGTGGGATGAGAATTTCATATTAGCCCTTAATGTCAGAGAAGCTGGTGCTACTGACATTGCAGCTATCACTGCAACTTGATGATGTGCTCAAATTGCTGGAAGCAGTGCCTGATTCTGGGAAAAGGGACAAAACGAAAAAAAAAAAACCACAGGAAAATGTTATATAGTGGCTGTTTTTCATTACTTTCTTTGATAATAGGAATCTTCAAAGAGACAATAATCTCATTTAAAATACATAGCCTACCAGAGCTGCTTAAAGATTGAGCTGATTTTGAGTTGCCTATAAGCATCAGCAGATTGTTTGCTGGAATCCAACCTTCTCTACCACTGCTCAGGTTCTTTACAAACCTAAAAAAAAAAAATAAAAAAATTAGAAGTCAGACTTTTTAATTTGATGCATTTGGAAGTTTTGCCCTAAACATCTGCCTTCTAAACACAGTTCTGCATACCAAAGTGCATCCTCCCCTTCACGAATCAGTTGAACTAGATCTCCACTTTTCACTGTAAATTCTTCAGAAACTCCTTTGTCATAATCAGTCACAACTGTATATTTACCAGGAGTCTAAATGCACACAGAGGAAAGAAAACAAATTATTTTTGTTGAGTACTTTAAAGTATGTTGCAGCTTTTGTTATGTAATTATAATACTTTTCCTTTCTTTCTCATGTACCTACATGCTGAAGATGGTGAAAATATACATACTGTGGCATTAAAACTCTGCTGATTGATTACATGCAAATTCAATACATTAATTCTCACACTCTGAAAAATATTCAATGAAATGTTCCCACTACAACAATTAATTCATATGGCTACAGAAAACAGAACCAAAAGAAACAGAAAACCTGGCAAACCCATGCCATGGTGTCTGTGTAGAAGTCTATTGACATGGTCACTGAACCTGTTGTGGCTTGATTGCTGTGTCATGGCACAAGCAGCCACGACTCCCTGGGCTGCAGATGTGCAAAGACACAGAGGGACATCCCCAAGGTACAAACATGGGACTGATTTAAGAGAAGGGGTTCTTCTCCATTGCCCTGGGACTATTGCCCAGCTGAGCATTTCAAGGCAGACACTTTCCCTCCTGCCAGCATTCCTGAATCCTGCCACACACACTGTGCTGGTAGCACTTGCTTAGCTCCACAGGAAAGCATTTCTGGTTACCAGCTTCATCTCGCCTCCCCCTGCTCCTCCTTCTTCCTCCGCATCCGATGAATTCAGTGGTTCTTCTGCACTAGACCAGCCGTCATTTTCTTCAGATGCATCAAGAGAATGGGATGGTTTGGCCCAGCCTTGGGGAAGGAACAGCCAACAATTAACTTCCCAGCAGTGAGCCACTGACTGGGAGAAATGTTCTCAACATAAACAGGAGAAAAACTGACACAGGGAGGTTATTACAGTCGCTGGGTGAAATTCACTGCAGGCAAAAGTTGGCCTGTTTCCATCTGAGTTAGTAGAGTTGTGGAAATGCATGGCAGTGAATTTAGCCCTTTGGATTTATATAAAGGGAAATGAATGGAGAGAAAGCAAATTCCCAACTGAAAAGCAAATGTAGAAAAATAGTTGTATAATAAATATATATTATACAAAGATAAACTAGGGATAGATAATCTTTTTTCTTGGGAGGAAGCAGAAGACAGGAACATACATTTTCTGGGAAGAGGTTGAACACACAGAGTTGTCACCCAAAGCAACCTAACCAGCTTGCTGGAATAAAGGATAGGTAGGCATTGCCTCCTTCACACTGTTAAGCACTGCCAAAAAATTCCACACAAGTTACAAGCACTCTGTACTTCACCTGACAAGGTAGCCCATTATTTTTAAGACTGTTCAGGCTGATGCAAGAATACTTAAATACTCTGAACTATCTTGGTGTTAAGTCACTGCACGAAACACCACAACAGCAATCTCCTGTCATTTACTGCTTTTTCTCTCTCAGGGTGCAGCATTTAATTTATTCATAAAGCTGAATCATATCCAGAGTGCACAAAATCCTCTTCCAAATAAAACTACATTAGCTTTTATTAGTGGGATGTTTTACACCAAGTTCAGCAGCTGCTAATAAATATGTCGAGCATGTAATGAAAAAAAGTCATAATAAAAGAGACAAGTATTTGTAAGCAAGCTTTTGTTTCAAGCCAAATATTAACAACAGTGAAACTCAGTGAAAAGAATGAAAGGAAGAACAAACCTGCCATTTTATATAACTATTAGTTAAATTGAGAGAGCACCAGCCTTTTTTCTTTGCAGTGCTCCTGAGACATTTGTCACACAGTGGTTCATGCCAGTGCATTGGGAAAAAACTGAGCAGTATCAGAATAAAGCCAAAGAAATCACAGAAAAGAGTCACACCCAGAGCACACCAAATGGAGTGGGACTTTTACCTTGCCTATGATGCTGAGTGACCTGCACAAGATTGGAAGTACTGACCCATTTGGCCCTGTCCAGGGTTAAGAATGAACTTCTATCTGTGAAGAAACTGAGTAATGAATTTCTGCTGTATTCCATGCAAATTTCCTTGGAAGCTTACATCTTGTAATTGGCTTGCTGGATACAACTGAAACAATTTCTGTTATTTCTAAGTTAAGAACAATGCAACAAAAGAAAACTTGGTTTCTCCTAATTGTTCCAAGCTCTCATTAGAAACAGAATCAATGAGTTGCACAAGAGAAAAAGAAAGTGAAATCACTCTAAGTGCCTGTAACCTCATACTCACTGGATAACAGCTTGGGTACATTTTGGGTAACAGCTCTTGTTCCTCAGCCTCTTTGTTTTCTTATATTGTGCTGATGTGCTAAGAGCAGATTGACCTGATCTGCCACACCAATGATACTACTCCTCCTCATACAAGCTGGCACTCTACAATTAACAAGTCTATATAAAAGCCCATCTCGTCCTGTGAAAGAAGGTGGTCACCATGGTAGTATTCATATTAACAAACTGTAGGACCAAAATCATGCATGCACATTCAATCTGTGTGTGTGTGTTCTGCAGGGTTGGACTACATCAGAGCTCCCTATAAAGGCAGGAAAGGCAGGAAAAGAGTAGGAAGTCCTAAGAAAAGACAAGGTTATTCAGAAATTATTTTAGACCTAAATTTAGATTCCAGGAAAATGAAGAATTCATTAACTGCTTCCCTTCAGAAATAATCTAACAACTTTCTTCAAAGAGCTATGATCAGCCTACAACATGTAATTCTGACACTAACTAATTTTCCTTGAGCTCACTTCAGCATAAATCAGAGCAATACAACAGTGAAAGGAAATGAATGGGGTCCACATGCTCTGCTATGGTTATCACATGGTGCATTTTCACCCCGAAATGCCTGGGTCAGCTGCCTGCTTATCCCTCTTTGAGCTGGGGAAGGAGAGGAGATAAAGTGCCAGAAAAGAGATTGGAAGGTGCAAGACAGAAGGAGGAGTTAGTAGGTGTTTTAAATTAATTTAATTGGTTTAGCAGTTTCATAAAGTAAGATGCTTCTGGGACAGAACACCGAATCAGATAAGTCTGTTCTGAGGACACAATAATTTTACTGTAAATCAGCAATGATCAAGGACTCTCTTCCTTGGAAAATTCCAGCACCCAAGGAAAAGGCCATAAAACACACTTTTCTTTCAGACATTTCTGGGCCCTCGGGATTTCCATGGTACCTGGAGATCTCAGAGTTTTGCTTGTTCCTTGCAGAAGAATAACCTTGTAAGTCTCATATCCACCCTTGTGGTGTTTCTGCAGGTGTCTAGCCCAGGATTAAATTGCCTACTGCTCAGCAAGGTGAATGGTGTTGCAGTTTCCCCAGCACAGCAGCTGAGCTTGCACCATTTCCACAGAGAAGACAAAGACTTCAGAAGCCTGGAGAGAAGGCTGATGGTAGGGATTGAAACAGCTTCTCCTTCAGAATAATATTTTCTAAAGGAGACAGTGGTGGAAAGAGTCAGGAAGAGAGGGACTGCTCTCCTTGTACTCTCTATTACTCCAGTTAATTAGCTCTAGGGATTTGTACTCCAACTTTCACCATCAGCCCTGCTGGTTAGAAATGGGTTGTTTAATTGAAATACTTTCCTATTCTCTGCTTAGCTGTGAGTTGGGAGGATGGGAGGCTGCAAAGGGTTCAGTTAAGTCATCAGGGGTTCACGGGGTGGTAAAAGTTGCCTACTATGACCCAAAGAAAGATGCAACAAGGTTGTGTCTGCAGTAATAAATGCAGATCTAAACCAGAAATTCCTCATGACAGCAATCTGAGTTTTGGAATTTTTTTGCTTTTTTAAAAGTTAAATCGTCTCCACAAGGGCCTCAGTGACAGAAGGATTCTAACACATGGAAAACCATGGTCTCAGAGTAGCTAGACAATCCTGTATTCCATTAAACACATGGCTTCTGGCTCTTTCTTCAGCAACAGATCTCTTTCCCCTATCTTCTAAAAACTATTTGCCCATATGCTACTTTATTTAAACCAAGGTAAAATTTCAACCAGTTGTGCTATTAAAACCAGTATATATAGATCCACTTGGAAAAACACAGCTGATGTCAATACTCCTGCACACAACAGCATCATACAGGTATTCTCAGCACTCTGATGTAACATATCACGTGAGGGATGTGTGGGTACTTGTGGAGTATAAGATGTGGCATCACTGTACCTCTTAAACCAAAAGGAGTTGGGTCACTCACTACTTCGTGCCGTTTGGCTTTTTTGTCAGGACTGGTAGGAGAAGCTGTAGGAGGATGAATAGGTAAAAAACACAGAAGAGAGATATTGAAGAACTGGAAGAAAGATAATAGGTGGATTGCATGCTAAATACCTTTGAGTTTACACTGGAAAACAAATGGATTTCTATAATCTAATTTTAGCTGTCACTGGTGCATGGTAGCAGAAGGAATTAACTATTTACAAGTAGTTATTTGAAGATAAATTGACAAATTTATTTTACAGTAATAGATGAAAATATATAGAAAATTTTCTATATTGACTAGACATCAACTGAATACAATTAACTTCAATTTCAGAAAACATTACCAAATTAAGCAATCATTTTTATGTAAATCTAGTGCTACAGCAATACCTGGTCCTGTAAGAAGGATCATTGGCAATGTCTGGCTTTTAGCAGAAGGAGATGGAGTTTCTGTCAAGGCAAGCATGGGACATTAGTGCTCACCTCAATAGCATTAGATACACAACCCTAGAGTCTCTCCAGAAAGAACTCAAAGGTAATTGGGTTTTAAACAGGCATTTTGGAAGGATGCTTGTGGGGGAAAAAGTATCATGCTGTTGAACAAGTGCCATCATCTTTATGCAATTCAGACTGTTCAAAGACAGCCCTACAAAGCAAGAAGTGACTGTACCAGTGTGATTACTTGGCTGGAGGAAGCAAGACAAGTCTCAAAGTCTTATTGCCTGTTTCAGAAAAAAAGAGGCAAAGACCATTTCTGGAAGAATAGGGAAATTCTTACTTACTTTTCTATCCAGCAAAACAACATTGTCATACACATTCTGATGTAGTTATTTATGCCTTGAGAATTTTGTTAGCAAGGATGTCAATAAAATCCTCTATAAAACCTTCACAGAATCACCTTGATTCCTTTTTGCCAAGTACAAGTGCATTTGGGGCAGATCCACTGAAGCTAGAAGCAGGCCAGGTGTCTGGTCAGAAGACAACTTCCTTCCTCTAGTGTTTCTACAGGAACAGGACACTACAAACTCTGTCCTTGGCCTTGACAGTGAGATTGGAGGTGCTGGAAACCACATTCCTTCTCTTGCATCTCCCCAGCACCACTTTTCCTAGCTGCATCTCCCCCTCCCATTCTGGAGCTGGCTTCCCTTGAAATCTCCCTGTCAGAGGCACCAACTAAGGAACCTAGCTTGACCTTGGAAGAACAAGCTAGTGTGTACACTGAAAACCTATCACACTACACACACATAGAAGGTGAAGCTTAATTACAGCCTTACACAAAAAACAGTCTAGCCTTTTTTTTTAAGTTACCTTTCTGACTTTTGAGGTTAGTAAAGCCCTGCAGCGTAAAGCGCTTTTTTGACAGTACAGAGCATTCTGAGGTAGAGCTAGTGTTGTCTACAAAGGAAGAGAGAGACAGAAAGGAAAGGGAGAAGGCCATGAAAAGATCAAGGCAAAAAGTCATTTGCAGCTGTGCCAGGGAACCTGCATGTTAGGATGAGAAGGGCAACTGAAAGTCTGGGTACAACACAAGTGTCAGTTGTTCTTGCTGAGCAAGGGCCACTGGTTCAATAAATAATTTCCATGATGGGAAAAAATTAAAGAGAAAAAACGTAACAAAAAAACCCCAAAACAACTCTCTCTTAGGTCAGGTAATGCCAAGAAATTTTTTCAGAGAAAGAGAAACCTGAGAAGCTGGGCAGCTTTAAGAGAAGACCTAC
The DNA here is from genome assembly GCA_013400855.1 of Buphagus erythrorhynchus. NCBI lineage: Eukaryota > Metazoa > Chordata > Aves > Passeriformes > Sturnidae > Buphagus > Buphagus erythrorhynchus. The sequence goes on along the minus strand of VZTT01014694.1, from coordinate 17,937 downwards.
TGCAGACTTCAGAGTCGTAACAAATAGTTCCCACCTGCCTTTGGCTACCATCCGTTCAAGAAGGCTTTGGGCCTGTCCACAGCACACCCTGGAATGCAGAAATCAATCCCAGGCTAAGGGCAAATGGGACCAGCATGCTGGTTGCAGCATGGGCAGCACTTTGTGGGTGGGCTGCCCCAGGGCTGAAAAGAGCAAAGCCCTGCTCGTTCAGGAGTCCTGCTGCCTCCCCTGCCCTACCATGGCTACTCTGCTGGTGGATCTGCCTGTGCATCTGCAGTGCAGGCATGCTCCTTGCAATTAAAGACCACAGCATGTATGGGCAAACTCACCTTTGCCTTTCTCAGGATACTTTGGTGCTGCTGTAGTGCCACAACCTTCTAGACTTGTGAGATCAGATTTTTTCTCCTCCATTTTTTTGGTATTTCTTATGTGGTTTCGTGAAGGACTGTTTATTAGAAGGGAATGAAAATAATCAATCCAATTACAGGCTTTTACATACAGATACATAGGCTGAAAAAAATTGATTTGTTACTTCCCAGACTGCAGATTCCAGGACTGAAAAAGTGATTGGTGATTGTGCATTTAAAGACCATGAGAGCATATGAATGAGAAACCTCTCCTGACTAACTGCAGTCACATATACTGTGGCAGTTGGAGATACTGGAAAGATGGCTCAGGACAACTTCCACTCACTTGCTGCTAACTGGTTCCTCCTGAATGTTCCAGGAATAAAAGAAGAAAGATAAAGGAATAAACTCTGCCTCTCAGAAGCTCTTAGTACAGGAGCAAATGAGGGATCTTGCAGTGGATTCCCATCACAACTCCCTCTGGGAATGGGATAAAGACATTCCACAAATATAATCTATCTGGGAAATTCTCCCTGAGCAATAAGTAGATGCATAAAAGATGTGGGGCAAAGAGTTACCAATACATATTTGAGCACACACCATATGGATATGAGCTTATGGATAGGTATATACACACATATGAAAAACCAGACTGAGCAGCAGAGGATTAAAGAGAGCTGTCAGGCAAGGGCAGAACAACAGATGGGAACAGAAAAATATATAGGTTGGTGTGGTGAAGAATGGAATAAAGAGAAAAACTATACCCAGAAATTGGGACACTGGAGGAATTTAAACATCACTTAGGTTAAAAAAAAAAAAAAAAAAAAAGGTAAAACTGGAGTATTGGAGTAAAAGAACAAAGAGACAGAGAAAAGATAGTGCCATGAAAAAGACAAAAAATAAGGTAATGTGACACTGGAAAAGGAAGAAACAGTAAAGGAAAAGAAGAGTGAAGGAAGAAAAAGCTGCTCCATAAAACTCTCTTATCTGGGCCGTAATGCATATAATCAGCTGCTCAACAAGCAGACACATAATACTACCAGGATTTTGGCTAGTGTAGAAAATTACATTTCTGTGGTATTCTCTATCAACTGGCAAAACACATGCCACCGCTGCTCAGTTTAACAGTTCTGGAGATGTATAAACTCCAGGCTTTACACCTTTATAGCAGGAAGAGAACTAAACCAACACCTTTAAACACAAGGACCAGTATTAAGGGGTAGGAGCAATGAAAAGCTGCAAATCAGATGTTTTAGTATATTTACAAGATAGCCAGACTGATGTGACAACATATTTACCTTGCACAAGATGATGCTGGTAGTGGTAGAGGTAAGCTCTGTGTTTGTTCTAGTGTCCTGTGCTGACTAGCTTCTGTAATGGAGGAAAGAAAAAGAACTATTAAAATTGATTTGTGTCCTACACAGGGAGGATCTACAGGGCAGGATCTGAAGATCAAAGAGAAAATAGATTTAAAAAAATTGAAAAATAAAAAAGAGAATCACCAAAGTATTTTACCTCTACATGCCTGCAGTTGACTTGTCAGCACTTTTCTTATTTCATTTACCCAAGTAGCTTTAACTTCAGGGGTTGGTGCCTACTCAAAAATAAATACAATCAGCCATCAAGCACAGAACAGTGATTACACAAACAGTTGCATGCCAAAGCATAGCCTCAGAAGAATCATTCAAGAGGGAGAGACAAAGCTCCCTCTCCATTGCTTCCTTGAACAGAAGCTGGTTGCAGCCACTGGAACAGGCTGAGGCAGAGGCTGTGCATGTGCTACAGCCAAATCCCATCTCCCAAGCCCTCCACTATTCCAGTGACAGCTACAGAGATGGTGTATACAATATCCTCTATGGACATTGTTAAGACGTGATTATTTTTTTTCCCCCAGAAGACTTCCATTGAAAGATGATTTAGGTTCTCTTTTTTTCCCTACATTTCCTCATCACATTCTCTTAGTGATATAACAAAGGAAAAAACCTCCAGATCTTCTTAGGGTTAGACTCCTGCTCTCCTTTTCTATTTTTTTTTTTTTTAATGTAGGGCCATGTCATTTACCTGTATAATGTAAACTTCTTCCCTCGCATTATACCAGATTTCAAATTTTTTTGCATCACCTTTGACATTTTCTGTTATTCCAACTGCAGCCATCTGGAAGCAAAGAGAACAGAAGCTGACCTACTGCATTACAATTATGTTAAAAACAGAAGAAGGCAGCTGCTGGTACACTTTGGTACCTTATTTCTGAAAAGGAAAACCCCATCTGGCTTCTTGCACAAGGAAAAGAATAGCTAACAACTTGTGATCTGCGTGTTGGAGACAAGAGATTTAGTGCCTTGTATCAGCCTGGCTACCTTGGAGGGAAGAAGGGTTTAGGTACATTAGATTGAGACTGACTTGTAAAATGTCGCTTTTTAAATCCAGACCACCAAATCCTTCATGATTTTTACATTACCTTTCCCTGAATTTTCTGTGTGATTAATGCAACTGCCATTCAGCTGGACAGACAGCAACACAAAATAACACAGACCTGCAGCACCAGTCAGGTTTGTCTGAAAGAGTGAAGTTCCCAAACAATGCTGCAGCACAGGTTTGCACAATTAAAACTAGAATGTTGTTGTTACTACAGGCTAAGCCCTCAGGACCTTGACCATCAGGACTGATCAGTGTCTTACATTTAAGGAGTGTTTGTAGCTATAAGAAGGTGCTTTCTCATATCCCTCTCCATTTTCTTCTCGCTTTTTACAGAACAGCACTGCTTTCTCATGGAGGAAGAGGTGTCTCTGCATTGGCTTGAAGCGTGCCAAATCTTTCACCTTTGAGTGACCCTTTTTATGATCAGTCCAGACATTGAAGGATCCCTGCATTAAAAGCTTGCCCAACTCATTCAGATTTCCCTGGAACAAAAAAAACAGTGATATTTGTAACTACAGAGATAATATCAGATTAAAATACAGACTCTGAACGGGTCTTTAGAAGTCAGTTGTTCCCAATAATCTCTCATATCAATGTTTATATTGGATTTGGAAATGCAATAAAGTAAGTGTTTAATTTTTACATGAATTTTCACTGGCCAACACTGTTCAGGCATGATTTTACAGTCGAGAGTACCAGTAGCAGAGGCACAGAGAGCTACACATAGAGAGAGGGAAGCACAATACACATGTTCGGTTGTTTGGTTTTTTGCCTCTATATCTGCTTATGTATTGTTTTGGGTTTTGTTGTTTTTTTTGGGAACTGAAAATTTTGGGTGTAGTTTTACACAAAGATCAAATTAAAAAAAACTTAGGTACACAGAGGAAAAATTAGTCCTAGCAGGAAAACTTCAAAAGAGTATAAAGAGAACTCTTTTCTATTATTTTTATTTCACAATTAAGTTTAAAGGCATGTTTTGTGAAACACTCTTCTCACTATTAGTACATAGTATAGGGTATGCTGTACATTTATCTAAAAAAAAAAAAGAAAAGGAAATTAAAAGTAAGCAAAAATACTGCTACTCACATCATAGCCTGTAATGGCTATCTGGTGCATAGAATCATTAACTGCTTTAAGAATGCCCAGGATAGAAGTCAGTGCTTCCTGGAGATCTTCAGCACCTTCACAGTTCTTACTGTACTTCAGCATTTCCTGAGTGCAAGGGAAAGACAGCACACTTACTTAGCTTTTGAAACAGTAGCAACAAGGAATGTCCAAATTTAATATTGAATTTTAAGAAGACGTCCTTTTATGAGATGATCTTTAAGGTCCCTTCCAACCCAAACCATTCTATGATTCTGTGATTTTAAAGTTAGCAAAGTAAAGCTTTATACCATATAATCTATTTAGTTCAATACTAGCTGGAACTCAATAGATCCTAAATATTTACTTCTCATCTCTGCTGCTAATTAGCCAAATATATTTTGTTCATCTAGAGGTTTTTTAAGCTGTATGTAAGAATTTTACAAGACTAACTTTGCAAACATCTTTTTCATCACAATTGCAAAAAAGAAAAAAAAAAAACAAACAAACCCCAAAACCAAACCAAACCAACAATCCTCAAACAAAAGGATAGGGTTTTTTCATTTGTTACTTTTTAGAAGTGAACAAATTTAAAAGCATAGCCAAATTTAATTTACTCTTTAACTTATGGCAGGGCCTGGCATGCTAGTAACAGATTTAAACTTACTGCATTGGGTATTGTCTACACATTTAAAAAGGAATCCCTTCTCTAAAGGGATTATGTGTGAAGCAGCATCTTCCAATTTGATACAGATAAACACAGCAGCAAGTTCATGTGAAACTCCTCTGACTTCACAGTATGAAAATATGAATTTACTTACGGACTGTAGGAAGTTAAGATATTTTAAGTCAAAAACCTTTATAATTCTCCTCTCTTTACACAAGACTACAGTAATTAATTATTTAAAGACTATTAAAAGCTCAATTTTAACTCAAGAGAAATTCTGGTTTGTGGTCAATTTTTAAGCTACTGTTAAATACAAGAATTGTAACATGTCTTTGTGAGAAATGTTTCTTAGTTCAAACATGGCAAAATGTTATTTAAAAATTTAAATAAATTTATGGTAGCATATTGCTCTTATTTTGCTCTCTCAGTATAGCATACTTAAGTGAATCACAACAGCATCCTTCACACAAACACCATACAGTGCTCTCTCTCAAGTGCATTTCCTACAGTCCAGGAAGGCAAGTTCCTGCAATATAAGTGGGGTGACTATAACTGAAGTACTTCAGATACTCTATCATCTTGGTTTCAAAGTTTTCTTGGACCTTCTCTTTTCCCTTCATCAACTTCTTACCTTCTTTTCAGCCACAATCTAAAGGCAAAAATAGTTAAACAAGATGTCTCTGTGTAATGTTTGCTTATTTGAAGTTTTTGGACTGCAAGAAGTAAGAACTGAGCTGAAAACTGATGGACAGGGATTTGTGTATTTCCGTTTACACATCTGTTCACTAACTTTTATATTTCTTCCCAGCAGGATGAGAGAAGCAGCATTCAAAAAAGAATGCACAAAATGTGCTTAGCATTATAGTTTAGTAATACTTACCTTTAGCAATAATTGGTATTTGGTTATTCTTTGAACAGGTTTCAGCAAGTATGAGTCCAAACTGAGCTTGTGGTCAAGTTTCCTTTGACATTCCTGTAATCAGTGTTGAATTTCATTAGGACACTAATCAGTATTTGTGCTATTTGTTCTTGAGAAGATTCAGTAAAAATAAACCAAACAAAATAACCCAGACCCCAATAAAACCAAAGCCACTGTTATTTTACGGATTCAAGCAAGCATACCTGGAAGAATACAGAGTCTGAAAACTGCCTCCACAAACTTTCAGATCGAGGTTTATTTTGACAGTATTTTTCATAAATCTGGAAGTCTTCCATCTGGAATTGGAGAGACAAACAAAAAGTTCATGAATTCTTGTAACTTTAGTAGACAAAGTTCATAACAATTTTTTTTCATTTTCAATAATGCTACGAAAAAATCCACCACCACCAAAAATTGAATCATTGTTTTTTACTTAGGATGCCTCAAGGAATTGCAAAACTGCTGATTTTGTACTGGCTACTAATTTGCAAAATAAAACATTGCTGTTAATTTTTGCTTCAGTTGAATGTTAAGCACCTTATGAAGAAGCATATATTATATTTGCAAATATATTTCTACTACAATATGAAAAATATCTCTGTGAGTGCCCAACCATGAGATCCACTGTGTAGCTTTTTTAAAAGATTTTGTCTTTTTTCTTCATTTTCATTTCAAAAATGTGTTTTTCACTGGGAGTCATGCTAAGGTAAGCCAAGCAGTTTGTTCCCCCTTATTACTTCAAAAATTAAATAGTATGACTTCAGCACTTGCTGAAAGCAAAAGGAAATAAAGACTGTTGAAAATGTTGTAGTAACCATAGATATAAAGGAAAGACCAGGTAGGAAATCAGCAGGCACAGAAGTACCTCCATCCCTCAGTTTTAGGAAACAGCATCTCCATGGATATAGCCAATAAACAGAAGGGAGAGGGATGGCTCCTCCCAGGAGTTTTAGAGCATCAATAGGCAGCAACAGCAGGAGTCTGGTTTCCATACACACATTCTTATCTAGCCTTTAGTATACTACAGGTGAGACTCATTGTTTAGTACATCCCCAATTAAAAAAGTTTATTTTTGCCATAGCNNTGCCATATCTTTCTTTTTTTTGAACAAAAATGTTTTGGATTTACTCTTTTGAGGGTGACTCTTTAAAAAAAAAAAAAACAACAGAAAAGAGCAAAACAACAATCCAATAAAGAAATCTAACCAAGTAAACCAAAAGGTGACACATACCTGATCCAGAAAGCACCGTCCTACTAGCTCTGGGTATTCTATATAGGTTTCTAGTTCTCTCAAGAATATTCTATGAGAAAGAAAATTTTCTTAGAGCACACATTAAAGAAAGCTGTCATAATGTTCACAGTCTTGCAAGTTTTCTAAACTTTTGGAAACAGAGTTGTAATGCTACAAAACTAAACGTAATTCTTCTAGATTATGTACTTTAAAGGAGATAGCAAATTAAAACAAATATTCTGACCAATTTCTTTTAGCTTACTGTTGCTGCAACTGAAATCAAATACAGGGTTGGAGAAGGAAGGGGGATTTCATTTTCCTTCCTTACGTATTCAGCAGCAGAATTTGTACAGTTTAAAGTGTTTGGGTTTTGCTTCCAAATACTACCAAACTCAACCCAACCCAACAAACACAACACACCCCAACCCAACTCAATTCAACCCAACCCAACTAAACCTAAACTAACGCAACTCAA
>VZTT01014693.1:79205-102961 GCA_013400855.1 Buphagus erythrorhynchus | reverse complement strand
AAAAAATAAATAAATCTTTTAATAGAGCAACTCACTTGAGGTCTTCTATTTGGATTTAGATTTAATTTTAGTTTTTAGTGGCTGGGATTCAATTTTGGCATTTCTTTTAAACCAAGTCTCTCTTGTAGCCATATCAGTTTCTAATTTGATCTTAAATAAACTTTCAGGATTCCCTTTGCATTCCTAGTCTGGCTTCTTTGGAAACTCAGAAATCATTGCATGCCAAAACATTTTCTTTGTTTTGGATCACATACCTGGTTTTGCATAGGTTTATTCATGACTGCAGGATGCTGGTGTTGCATGGGCTGAACTTGGGCTATGGGCTTTCCAAATAAAGTCTTCAGCAGCAAAGTGCAGCCTTGTTAGTGATTTCTTAAGGAAGCCACAGGATTACAGACAAAACTCAGGAGCTGTGAGTAGTAACTGCCTGTACAGAGTCAGGATCATAGATAGTGGCTTGTTATCAAAAGTAATGATATGTACTTTTAAAAGGATAAACCAGCCGCAGACAGGTTTGGTGCTTTTTTTTTTTTTCACAGTCACCATATTAAACATGGAGTGTTCTTTCCAAATATCTTTTAACATATTTCTCCTTGAGTTGTCTCTGGAAATTTTACCATAAGAATAGCCAATTGTGTTCTAGATTATGCACTCGAAAAATGTTCCCAAGATACTCTTCTTAACACAATGCCATTTTTTTTTCGTTTTTTACTTTATTTGCAGGTCAAAATTTATCTGGTTCACTCAAATTAGTATCATTTTAACCATCCCATAGAAGAGAAATATGATGCCAAACAGAAGTAACCTCTCCTCCTTCCAGAATGTTGGATCAGGTAATCAATTAAAATGAAGTTTGTTTGTAATGCACTGAGATCTTCCAGAATTTTTAATTGACTTTGGCCCTTTAATTCTCCTGACACATGGATAAGATCAGTGCTCTGTTCTTATTCCATGTCTAACTCCATTTACCAGGCAGAACAAGGCCACAGCTGGATATGCTGCAGACAGCCAACCCTCCCCCATCACTTTAATGCCTGTCTGGAATAGATATCAGTGACCCCCAGCTAAACAACTCAGGAAAGGAAGAAAAGGAATGAGGGAGGGAAAATAAAATAAAAATAAAAAAAAGGAAGAATTTCCTTCTGTAGCTCCAGGCAGCAAATACTTTGCTAAACAGAGGACCCTTGTGCTGAGCATGAGAGCTGGGTCTGACCTGGATGCAGGATGGGTTCAGGGCACATCACGAGCTGAAGCTCCCATCCTCAGTCTCTATAGCTGCATGCAGTTTCTACTCAAACATTACCCTAAAAATAAACAAAACAAACAAGATCTGGTTGGTGGGAAGCAGCTATGGTTTATTTAAACGTGTGCTGTCGTCCAGCTGGGATTTAACTGTATGATTGTGGTGCTGGAAGCAGAAACACAGAAGAACTGGCACATGGGGCAGCAGAGAAAAGCTGGAGTGGCTGCGTGAAGGTATCATGACCTTTTCTTACTGTACTTGCTTGGATTTCAAGTACAATGAACCCTTCACTGCTGTGGTGAACAGGCATGAAAGTTTCCATGAGCTAACTTGTTTTTTGGCAAAAGCACCCGGTCTTTGAAGGATTAAATGTGCCCTACTGCTGTTGCAAGGGAGTAATGAGCAATTATTAATGTCCCATTAATATGTCTGCCAAGCTATTTATAGAGGAGCCAGTGAAATTTATGCAAAAATATTTGAACTTAGCTGTGTTAGTTAAGGTTTGGACAGTACAATTTTCATATTAAATTAGATTTCAGTTTTAAGAGAGATTTGGAAGAGGGTAGAGGAAAGGGAGACTGAGATGGAAATTAGGGTCAGTTCCACAATGAAAGGTTAAGTATAAAAGGCATATGCATTGTGCTTTACATCTGGGCTCTGAAATAACTTCTACATCTTATTCTCCTTCCTTAAAACACCACTAATATGATGAATGCTTGATTTACCCAGATGATGTTTTCTTGTCCTGACAAGAGTTCTTTTGAATCTGGGTCACATTTATTCTTTTGTTCATTTTAACTTCATCATTGCTGTTATCAAAATTTATGAAAATAGCTAAAAAATGTCAAGAAAAAATATCACAATATAAGAAGCTGCAGTTTCACTGCTCAAAGTGGTGATGGTGTGATGGAGAACTCTGTGAACTCACTGGTTCAAAGGTAACTTAGATATGTATCATCATAATAAGTGTGTTAAAATTATAAAAATATAATATAAAGGCAATAATTATATCCAGCATAAAAATATTAAATTCTGTGTAGTGATAGACTTGAAGTTTAGTTTTGAAGGTGCAAGTTAATGCTTTTGGTCACTACCAGAGCTTGTAATTAACAAGCTTAACCCGGTTTACTATGGTCAAGAAGGTGTTGTATTTGACTTTGATTTTTGCATTTGTGTCCCCTAATGCTGGCTCCTTTTCTTTTCTGCCTATCAATTCCATTAGTAATGATGGTTACCTTTGTCCTCAAACTTATGGCTTTTTCCTTAATAACTGAGGAGAGCCTGTTGTTGCATGCCTGGGTTGCAGCAGAGGATTGCTGATGCCCTGGGCAGTGGTGAATTCTGTGGCATTGTGCCTTAGCAGCAAGGAAGGTCCCAAAAACCAGGACCCCTGTGAAGGTGCATTGCCACCTTCCCCAAGATCTGAACCTAGTGATTCTCAGTGAAACCAGGTCATATGAGCTCTGGTGGTGGACAGGAATCTCAAATTCTGTCTCTTGGTTCATATAATTGCCTGCAGCAGTACTTGGACTAAAGTATTGCCTCTGAGGATGTTAAGGGCACTTCAGACATTAGATTTGCCCACTGAGACAAGCTGAAACTCAGTTTCTCATGAGGATGCTGAAGTCACAGGTGAAATGTGACTGAGCCAAGATTAAATCCCAGATTTGACCATTATTTTCAGAAACAGCACTTGCTGGCACTGCAGTAGCTGACACTCAGGAGTGCTGTATTAGTTCAAATTGTAGACTAGCACATCCCAGGAGCTGCTGTGAATGTTAATGGTGTCATTTCTACATCAGCTGAGGTCTAAGTGTAAGCCTGCTGGGGGCCCTGTTTATGTCCTGCAGTAACTGGCACTGTCAGAAGCTGGATTCCTTTCTTTGCTTTTGGCAAAGTGGAGCTCAGAACTGTATGCTAGAGCTTGATACGTTGTTGAACAGTGACATCCACCACAGCAAAGGCTTTTTTCGTCTGTGCTCTCTTCCTGAGTATAAATTAGATATCTAAAAAGCATTAGGATCTGTAACCTTCCCCCAGCAGTATTTTTAATAGTCATGGGGTTTTGTTGTTTTGAATGAAGTCATGCAACCTAGCATTCTGCTTCCTTAAGGTTATCTTTTAACCAAAGTGCTCTTTGCAGATGTAGTTATAGCCTTGCATTTTTAGAGCAGTGAGCTGAAACACATTGAAAAATGTGCCTTGGTTTTGTACTTTACCACTAAGCTTTGCAGGACTATCCACAGAGTAAGCAGAAAGGTGACAAAGTCCTATTGAGCTTTAAATTGAGCTCCCTAGTGTGTCGGGGCTCAGATCCACTAGCAGCAGTTTAAAGGAAGAGGTGGTCCAGAGCAGTATCCTGTGTCTTTGGCCTTGGGAGACCTGAGCTGGGTTCTTTACTCTGCTGTCTGTGTTGCATATTCTCCCTGTGCCTCAGTTCCTCAGCTGTAAAACATCAGGACAATAATTCTTCCTTACTTCATGGGTGTCTCAAGAGGCTCAGGATTATAAAGGCTGAGCCACGGGCTCCTGCAATGGGTAGGATAGCAAAGAAAGAGTCTAGCCTCTTTCCAGTTGTGTTGCTGTTTTTGGTATGGTTTTGTGCCTCTACCCCTTCTTTTTCAGTCTCCCATCTTTTGCAGAAACAGATGGGGAGATTGCACATCTCTTCCTTTGCTTAGTGATCTGAGACACATTTACTACAAGCACAGTAATTATTGCAAAAAGTGTTCACATTATTTTGCAGGCATGCACGTGTGAGAGGCTACTTACTTGCTAAATTTTTTTTTTCTTGTTTTGTCTTCTTTACAGATTCCAGTAAGATTATGGCAGACTATAGCCACTCACAGAAACAGATGGAATTACAAAATGCTAGTTTGGGAAAGGGTTCTGTGGCGAATTCCCTTGAAAATGGTCTCCAGGATATTATGGAAAACCTCAACACGAAGAAATATTCATCAACTCTTAAATTTAAAACAAATGGGGACTATGCTGGCTCTTATTTAACCCTTTCACAACCTATGCCAATTAAACCTAATCCTTCTACCAGTGTTAAAAATGCACACTCTATTAACAAAATTCAAGGAGGCAAGCAGTTCCCCTGTGAAAGCCCATATCTTCCAGATAAAAGCATCTCTGTAAAGCATTTGGGTTCCATATCAGGAATGTCTCCATCCCTCAGCGGGTATAGTTCAGGAAGGACAGATTTTGACATTCATGCCAGCAGAGAAAATGAAAAATCCCTTGGACACCTGGATAAGTTTCACTACTCAAAGTACAGTCAGAGAAACAAATCTTATGACAACATCTACTTCCCAGGAATGCTGGAGTCAAAGAAGATCTCAGGCTCTCTTCTGACCATGTGGAATGGAAGCTCGGGGAACGAGCTGGTGCTTTCACCTGGCAGCAGTTCAGGGGCAGCCAGCATGCCTTCTAGCCCAAAGCAAGGCAGGAGAATGACTGCTGAGAACAGTCTGGCCCTTCACATAAAGCCCGTGAAGTACAAGGATGGGATGATGGAAACTCTGGCTTCACGGCCTAGGAAATACTCTGGTGGATCTCTAAGTCATATGGGAATGTACAGTCGTTCCCTACCCAGACTTTATAAATCAACAGAAAACCAGCTGGTGCCATTAAGTTTGCCCCCCAGAAGCTCTCTGGGTAATAGTAAAAGGAAAAAACTTGGAGAAAAAGATCTACCTCAGAATGCTTTTGATGCTGATAATTACCTGAATTTTTCTTCTTGCAGCTCAGGGGTTTCACCACATGCAAACTCTGTCTCTGGGAGTAATCCCTATGTCAGTTCAACTCTTAGTGTTCCTGCAAGCCCTCGTGTTGCTAAAAAAATGCTTTTAGCACCTTCTTCCCCATATCTCCCTGATGATTTTGATAGACTTGGACTCTCAGGAACAAGTCCCAGTAGTTCCTTCTCCCCAGTGGATTTTGACAGGTCGTTCTCTGTCCGGAGAAACCTTTCCACCAGTTCCATGGAACTTGATGACCCAGATCTGGAAAGTTACAGGCAGACGCCAAATTCTCTGCAAACGTCCATGCGAGAGAGGAAGAACAGCATCAGCTCCATTTCAGGGAGGGAAGACCTCATGGACTATCACAGGAGGCAGAGGGAGGAGCGGCTTCGGGAGCAGGAGATGGAACGCCTGGTAACTTGTTCTCTTCCTCTTAGTGGGATATTTGTAAATACCCGTGATATTTAGACCCATCCCAGGTCTAGCCATCAGGAAGGTACAGCAAAGAATAAGCTGATCTGTTTTGAAATTCAAATGCAGCCTGCTCCAGATACCTTGTTTATTATCAGAGTACATTCAGCCACCCTGAAAAAATGTTGGAACCCATGTAAATTGTGCTCAGTTATCCTGCGGGCTCTGTTAAAATGTCTGCATATATAAAACCCACAAATTACACTGCAGGGATCCTGCAGGACTTTTTGGTTTAGATGATGGCACTGTTTTGTGATAAGTGGGCAAAGAAAAAGACATTCTGCTATAAACTGCTCAGCCTTGTGTGCTGCAGAGTCAGGTATACATTGGTGCGAGCTAAAGTTTTTTCTGCTTAGTTTTCATTTTTTCCTTCTGAGCACATTCATTAAAATAGAGGCCTCCTTGCTTCTCCCCCTCCCAAGATGGAGAGTAGCAGAGGGAGACAGTTTCATTCTTTGTCTCAGTGTAAAGCAGTGCATACTGCCTCAGCTTGGGATTATCTAGGTAGTAAAATGTAATTCATGTATTACTGAAACAGCTTGTGGGTAGGAAAAGTAAAAAAGTCTTCAGAACCCACAGAGATTCTTGGAACAGTTTTGTATTGCAACTGTCTCTGGAAGAACACATAACAGTTCTTCCAAAGGGTTTTCAAAGCACTTTGGGACTCTCTGACCCTATTAACATGCATTCATATTTTATTATCCACACAGAAACAGAGGTCATTAGATGGGCCAGCTGGTTTTCCCAAGCCTTAAATTTGAGATGTTAACTTTACATTTGTGTGCCTTAATTCACATATCATGAATTTGACTAAAGTGGCAATAGGATACTCTTAAACCTGTCTAGTTTGCATACAGACAGCAAGCCTGCAGGAAAATTCACTTTCTGTCAAAAACCACGAGCAATGGCCTGGTGCCTGTGCAGGGCTACAGTTCCCATCCTGAACTGAGTGAGTGAGCAGGTTCAGGGTAAAGAATTGCAGCTTAGTGAGATTTCTCCCCCCTCCCCATCTCTGTGTCCTTGATGCAGGTTGGTGAGGAGCCCGTTACATAGACAGGAGTCTGCCTTTCCCCCCCATTCACTGATCTCTGTAGTTTGTAAGATACACATTGCTGTTTGCAAGATGTGAAAAAGTCTTTGCCTGCTCAAAGGCTGTAGTGTCCAGGCTCAGGTGTGAGAGGAGGGCAGGCACTGCCCCCTCTCCACTCTGTGAGTGTCAGGGCAGGTTCATCCCTGCCCTGCTTTGCTCCCCAAAACCTCTGCTGGCTCCCCTTGAAGCTGCAGCTTCTTGGGAGCAGGGACTGGGCTCCCCAAGGCAAGAAGGACCAGCTGTGAGTGAAATGGCTGGGTGGCTTAGGACAAAGGTTTTGGGAAACATCAGAAGAAATGTTGTTTCTCCCTCTTCTTGCTGCCTTTGTCCTGCCATTCCTCTGCTCCTTTCAGTAATCTCCCTGGTCCTGGTGTGTTGTGTGTGCAGTGGTGATTGCTTCTTTGCTTCTTATCAGAAGGTTTTGCATGCAGTCATGCTGTAAAACCTGAGATAATCAGTCATAAAAGCAACGTATTTGTATTTCAAAGAGAACAGCCTTTCTTTATTTCTGTTTTAATTATTATTGATAGTGAGGGATTAAAGATATTGGGTTGTTTCAGTATTCAGTGATGCTGATAATCATTCTGGTTTTACATTTGGATGAAATGGCTGCATTCCCATCCCTCAATATTTCCTCTTGCTCAACAACACTTCCTTCAAGTCCCAATTCTTCAAAAAGAGAATTTGCTTACTGTTTTTCCAAAGCTTTTGAAAACGAGATGATGTTTTGTGTGTTGCACGTAATTTGAATGTGAAGGATTTTCCTCCTGCTTGAGTTCATCTTATACTCAAGATACTGCTCCATACCTGCTCCATTCTCCATTTGCTAGAGCTGTCTGGTAGAAGAGTGAAATGTTAGGACAGTGCCTCCTTCCAATGGTTTGAGAGTCTGGAAAGTGCCATAAGCAGGTTTCTAGATCTCTGAGAAGTAGAAAGATATATATTAAAAAATCCACTCGTCAGTTCTTTGTGTATTAGGGCCTGTCTTGTTCTGGTGCTACTTTATTTTATCCTTCTTTGCAGATCCCTGTCCAAAGGATAGTCAAGGGTCTGTTCAAACAGGGTCTTGATATACTCAGCCAGATCTTCCAAAGAACAATTTTGTTTGCCTTTGTGTGCTGACGTGGGCAAAGGATCCATTTCTGCTCAGGTCTCTCTTTTTTATGGGATTGGGGAAGGTGTGAATAAAAAACCCCAACTGAAGAAGCACTCATGGATATCAAAACAGTGTGCTCTGAGCTTTCAGTACTGTGTAAATGCACAGGCTGAGTTGCTGGTAGGTAAATGGCAGGGGAAATGTAGTCTCCCTGTGCTCAAGTGTCAGGGTTTTCCATGCTGGGTTTTTGTAGCATGGTAGGGAGAAGAACAGTGTAGGAATACTCAGATAAGTCCATCAGAAAACTAACACCCTTTTTTAGAGGACTAGACTGCCCTGTGGCCCAGGTAGGAAGTGGAGAGTATCTTTCTTTGCACCAGCACTGCCCCTGTAGCTATTCTGCTGGCACAGAGTGGCTTGAAAATGTTCTATTTGATAGCTGATACTTCCGGATTTTTTTTGGTAGTAAAATCCATGCACTCATTGCAATCTGACCTAGTATCTGCCCTTGAACTCTTCTGTTTACTTTCACTTGTTTACTTTTTCTTTTCCATATAAATTATTCAGTGAGTTTTACTTGTGTTTAGTTTGCTTTTGAGTGTCAGAGGCTTCTCTGGAAGTCTGTGTTTAGAGCTGCTGCTGCTGCAGCCTGCATATGAAAACAAATGATCTGCTGTCATTGCCCAACGAAATAACCAGAGATTTAAAAAAAAAAAAAGTAGAAATAGTAAAAATATGCAAGTTGGTTTTTCTTTAATTATTTAGAAGTCAAAGTGTTAATTTGTTCCACCAAATACATAAGATACATATGTACTTGTGTAGGATTTGGAGTTTTTCCATATCTATTTCTTTAGATCTGCTGTCTGTGGCTGGATTCTCATAAATTAGCTGAAGACTGGTGCCACTTCTGCTTTGCCAGCCTGTTCCTTTGTGGCCTGAAGAGCAGGGGGAGCTGGCATTCTCACCCCTGCCATCCCTCTGGGGTGGGGGCTAGTGCTGGGGGCTGCTGGGCTGTGGGAGCAGGTGGGGCAGCACAGGGCTCTGCTCCTGGCACAGGAGCTGGGTCACGACCTGCTTCTGCTTCCTCTGCAGCCCAGCTGACCGGACACCACATCCTGGCATGGGCTCTTCATACCAGCTGGACACAAGTAGAAGTTGGAGCAGCTATTGCTGACACTAGCCCAGGAGCCTTATAAACAAGGGAAAAAGTTACTGCTGGGATCTAATAATGTTCAGTGTGATTCAGTTAGCTTTTTAAAATTATTACTCAAAGAGGAAATCTCACTCTTTTATTTTCCTATCTGAGATGAAAGCCCAATTGTCGTAGCTGCTAGAAATAAAAGGGGCTCTTTTTCTTCAGCCAAGGGGATGGTTGGGAGTGGAACTGCACAGGCAACATAGTTGGGTAGATATTAAGATAGATAAACAGGTTAGATATCTGTTTTCTTTGACAGCTGCTTGTTTAAATAGCACTGAAGTTTTCAGTGCTGGATTTTAGGCAGTTCAGTGTGTTTCCTCTAGATGGTGGTAAGTACCTAAAAATTGGATGTGCACTAGGTTTGTGATGCCTCCTGTTGCCCAGCTGTCTGTAGGGATCTGTGAACGTACATAAGCATTGTTAATGAAGTTTTACTAGGTCCAGGATTTGTGCTGGAAGAGGTTTCAATTTATCAGTGCCTGAATGAGCAGTAATAAAATTCAAGGGGCTTATTCCATAGTCCACTTTGTCACAGTCAGAAGAGCACTGAATTTCATTAGTTTATTCAGAAGTAGGAAATAATACAGAATATCCCTGTGCCTAGTTTGCACTGATGCCTTGCAATTTAGTAAGATGTGCTTATGCAAAGGGAAAATGAGATTAAACTATCTTGGAGTTTTTAAGATGGTACTGCTTTAAAATCATGGTAAATAGAGCTTAAATCTTCATATGGTTTGTGGAAAACCTCATATACATTTTTTATAAATCTGTATTGGCACTGTGTCTTTCTATATAAGCATAAAGTACCCAAGCTTTATGTAAAACTGTAAGTGATTAGCTCTTAAAGGAGCCCCAGCCAAGGAGACAAAGGCTAGCTTCAAAGTAATTTTTCCTACCACTGGTATTTGACAGTCTCTATAGTGTTACAGAATAGCTACTTAACATCATTTAGGTTTGTAATTGAACAAGTGCTGTATAATAGGATAAAACCCCCTGCAGAATATAACTAATATTCATGACTCCATAACTTTCCAGGAACATTCAGTTTCAATTGTGTTGTAAAACATTTCTGTGGGGTCTTTAATAAGCCAAAATCTGGATTACATATGCTTAATTTTTGCAGCTATATATATTATGCAAATTAACACTGTGGTCCAGGAAGAAATCAATTACAGGAGACCTGTTCTCATTTACAGAAATTAAGTACTGCTCTGGAACTCTGGTCTTCAGGCTCCTGCCCTCAGTGTGGTTCAAAAAGGAGCATCTGCATAGGTACTATAGGGATAAAAGGGCTGAACAATGGTGTTATTTTGGCAGCCAATGGCATTCCCTCAGGGGCAGGACACATGCCAGGTACAGGAGCTGATTCTTGGGAAGTCATCTGCTCAGCTCCTCCCTGCAGGCTGTCTGTGCTCTGTGCCACTGCTCTCTCCTGCTCTTACCACTCCTTTCCTCCTGTGCCTGCTCTGGGGAGGAAAGGACAAGGCACAGCTGCCCCTCTGCTGTGACCTGTGCCTCTCCACTGCTTCTCTGTGCAGGTGTCTCTGCTGCCAGATCTGCCTCTGGGAGAGGGACATGAAATACAGGTGCTGCTGCTGGTAACTGTGGAGCTGGAGCACTGACTATAGCAAAACAAGGACTGGCAGTGAGAAAACAAACTAGTCTGGAGTGAGAAACTGGAGGGAAGGGAAAGAACACTTGGAGAACTGTTCTCAGTCCCAGTTCAGGTTTATTGTTGAAATAAACTCCTTAGAAATGTAGGAAGGAAAGAAAAAGCTTTCTCCAGCCTCTCATCCTTGGGGTAGTGAATGCACTTGTAAGAAAGAAAGTTTGAGGGGTTTCTGCAGCTCTTTCCCCACCATCCTTTTTGACTAGCTGCTATTCCCAGCTTTTGCTGGGAAAGGTGGTGGTTTGTCTGTCTGAGCAATAGCAGGAAAACACTGTTCCTTGGCAGCTGAAAAGTGCAACAGCTTCTTCAGGCAAAGGGAACCTGGGTGCATGGACTAGCCATAATTCATGTTAGTCTTTGTCACAAGGGATAGACTGCATATGTGTTTTTAATGAAATTTGAGGTTATCCAGTTCCTAATGGCCCTTACCTGAAAAGCTTCCTGTTTACCACAGCTGATTAACCAAGGCTTGCCTTGGTATCCAGATATAGCAGCACTTCTACACATTTGTGAAATTCATAAATGTGATGTGTAGCAGATGGACAAATCTAGGAATCACCGCATAGTTGCTATTAAAAAAAAGTGGGGTATTAATCTCTGCTACTTTGGAAATTTTTTTTACAGTGTACCAGGGATGTCTCTTAATGTCACTGCTAATCAGTAGCAGTAGAGGGTTATTATCTCCTTATCCCACCCTTGTCCTTCAGCACTTAAATTTGCAGCCAACCATGGGTGATATGTGGCTTTCTCAGAGCCAGGAGTAGTGAAGCAGCTCAGGCAGAAACTGCACAAGACCTGTTACCTCTTTTTGTAGTGGAGAAGAGAATTACAGAAGATACACAGAGATGCTTAAATCTGTTAAAAGGACATTTTATGGAGAATCACACTGACCAGCTTACAAAGCTTGATTCAACACCCCCCTCCCATCAGAGCCATTTCCTGCTTTTGACATACCTTTTTTTTTTTTTCCTCTGCTGTGTTCAGTGTTACAAATAACTTGTGTTGTATCTCTTGCAAAATTATTGACTGGATTTTCCATGTGCTACTCGTTCTGTGTTTTTCATTGAAAGGGTGCTTTCCTAGCTTTCTTCTTCACTGAGAAATTAATTCTGGAAGCAGTTACATGCAGGTGTGCTGGAGCTGGAATGAGCTGGCTGAGATGAAATGATGAGAATAGAGTGTATAAAATAACCACTGAGCTTCCTGTCCATAAGCCTCTCAGCACATGTCAAAATAGAAGTGAGAAATATCAGTATTTCTGTAATGTGTCTGAAAGCTCATCAGGAATTTTTTGAAGACTAGTTTTCCTGCAATTTTTAAGCTTTTTCTGAGCAACTGAGACTTGATGGGGGGGGAAAAATAATCCTTTTTTTCCCTGACTGCTCGGCAAAGGGCCAGTTTGCAGCCAGAACCCCTCACCTGAGCACTTAGGCTGGAATGAGCAGTGCCCTGCTTTGAAATTTGCTGTGTCCTATTATTGCCCAAGGGATGGAAGCTTGGCTGGGGTAACCCAATACAGCCTGTTGTTGCAGGAGGGGTGGGACCTCGTGTCCTGATGTCCATGTTTCCCATTAGGACAGGCCAGATGCTGTCACAACAAGGAGAGCTGCATAATTACCAGCTGTCCCAGCCAGCCCTTGCACAGGGCTGTAGGAATTGGGTTGCCTGGCCAAAACACTTAGTGAGAGGGAGGATAGCAGCGTTGGAAGGGTAAGGGAAGAGCTTAGGGTCTGGCAATGGCTGCCTGGAGGGAACAAGGCTTTGGAGAGTTATAATTATGTCAACTGTTTGGGGTTGAAGGATGTCTGAGAATCTGCTGGACCTATTTCGTGGAAAATAGAAGTTTGCTCCGTTATTTCAGCGGCTCATCTCATCCCAGGAGGATTCCGAGAAAAGCTGCACTGGGAACCTGGGAATAAACCACCCAAAGGCAAAATTGCTCTCACAGCACTCTCTTGTTTGGGTGGTGCTTGGGAAGGGGTGGGTTCAGACAGGTTCTCCAGCTCAGAGGTTTTAGTATGCAGGTGATGTGCACGTGTGATGCTTACAGCCAGGTAATCTCTCAGCAGCCATATGAAACTCTGGGTGCCTGTAACCAGTGCTAAATTTTCATTCCATGCTTCATTTTCATTCCTTGCTGCAGGGAAAGCTGAGGCAGTGCATTGCCTGCCCTGTTTTGCTTTATCTTTGCTATCACTTGCTGTTGGGCATAGGAGGTGTTGGGGCTGGCAGAAGTAGCTGCTGTGCAAATCCTCTTTGCCAGGTGAATGTAGTGCCAGGTAGAGCTGGGAAAGAAAATATGTCTGTAGTGGTTCCTGGGGAGGGAGGCTGAGGCCATTGGTTTTTTTGGTCTTCTTTTTAAATGCTGCTGTAGAAGGATTTCCTAGATCATTAGTGCAGGTGTTAATGCCGAGTATGGAACTCTCACAGTGGTCTTTTTTCCAGCAAAATTTTCCATAGACTTATGGTAAGCAATTTTTTGTTTATTTTTTTTCTTTAACAAAAGTAACGTGAAATTACATAAATGCTTTACCTCTTAAAAATGAAAAGGTGTTAAAAAAATCCATCTGAAATAGAAGTTACCAGAAGCTATGCATACAGTAAAATAAAGCAAATATAGCTTGCTAACTGTTGATAAAAGGTATCGTAGAGATCTAGAAATTCTTCAGAAATTAAATGTTTATCACAACTTCAAGCATACCAAGTCAAAATGGCACAGCTACTCTGAATCTCAAGTTTAAAATGTTGTATATATCCATAGGGAATTTGAGTAAACTGGTAAATAAAGATTTCCTCCACTTCTGTGCATTTGACAGATGTATTTTAGATGTGATGCCTCTTTTTTTCTGTTAATGCTCCTAAAACCGTGTTTTTCAAAATGTGGATTAATTCTCTCAAAAGGAGGAATCACAGTTAATGAAATGGAAAATCTAAAAAAGTCAGGAATGGGTGAGTTCATGGAAAATCTGTGCAATATTTTGCAGCTTGGTAGGAATATAGCGTAAGTGTGAAGTGGAATTAGTGATTTACGTAGTGAGATCACTGGACATGTGTACATACAAATGGGGTGTAGACACAAAAAACCTCAATAAAAAAATTTTAAAGTACATTAATTTCACAGAAATGAATAGCTAGTTAAATTAGATGTCCTAACACTTATTTATCTTTCCAATGTAGAAAATGTTAATATTCTTAAAATCTTCTTTCACATTAATTTTGATTTTTCATCTTGCACTGTAATTTATTTATTACAGTTTATTATCTCTTAAGTGGTAGATGGACTTCACATGGACTTTAATCCTTCACTCTAAAACAAAAAAAAACAAACCCAAAGCAACAAGCAAACAAAACCCCAACCCAAACAAAACAAAAAAGCCCAGCAAGCTTCTTTGTAACTTCATCTTACTTTAGCTCACATGTGACACTCAGTGTGTTATTTTTTCTGAACTAGGAACGACAGCGGCTTGAGACAATCCTCAATCTGTGTGCAGAATACTCCAAATCTGACAGCGACCCTGCTGCAGCCACTACAGTTGCCGACGTTCAAAAAATTAACAAAGAGCTGGAAAAGCTGCAGCTCTCCGATGAGGATTCCGTGTTTGAGGAGTCCCAGGTGAATCTGGAGACGAGGTTCAGAGGCCACCTGAAGTCATCGGCGAGCGACTCGGATTTCTCGGAGCTGAGCAGCCACAGCCGTGGCACTGCTGCTTACCTGTCCTCACGGGGGCTCAGGCCTGATGAGCACTTCAGTGAAAGCACCAAGCCTCCTCCTTTTGCTGCTCCCAGCTTCCTGAAGGATGCCACCGAGTCATCCTACCTGAGCATCACGCCAAAGGTAATGCTCTGTAGGAGGAGGCTGTGTAATCCAGGCTTGAAATCCTCCTCTAGCAGTTGGCTGTCCTGGCAGGGGCCACCGTTAGGCTGGCTTAGGTGTGAGAATTAATCTCAGAACTCATACAGCTTTATAAGCCATCAAATGTAGAAAATACAGCCAGCAAAAAGTAGCAGTCAGCAAATGATTATTCCTTGTGGAAGCTAATGGTACTGGAAGTTGTTTTTTTTAGTGGGATGTACTGTTCAGGAAGAGTTTTAAGATCTTCCAAGGGAGAAGGATTTGCTTGAACAATTATAGCTACTTAAATAAACCAGAACTCTGCTTAGCATCCTGCTGAGATGTAGGAGGGAAGGGATGCTCTGCTGTTTTCTCCCAACTTGAGGCTCTTGTAAGAGGAGTATGTTTTCTCACACTCACATGGGAGATGAAGAGGAGTTGCCTGAGCTGAATTTACTGTCCTGTCTCCTTTCCTGGGGCTGGACTTGAGGTACTTACAGATCAGCTGTTGTCTCTTGGGGATGATGCAGTGGCAGCAAGCCTCCTGCCCCTCCAACCCAAGTGCTGCCTTTAGTAAGCTGCACCTCCTTTCCTGCTTCTCACTGCTGTTCCATTACCAAAAGGAAGTTGCCCTTTAATAAAGGAGCTAACAGCATCCCTAAGCACTTCCTTGCTAGTGCAGCAGCAGCCTCCTCCAGGCTGTGCCAGAGCAGCAGTGTAGCAAATCCCAGTGGCAGGCAGTGTGGTACATAACTGGATTCAAGAGCTGGAATCAGGAGCAAAATAAGACCAAGCAAAGCCATAAAAGCAGGTTTCTGTTTAACAAGTTCACACCTTCAAAATACTTTGTCTCTTCCATTTACTGTTATTTACACACTGTATGATCTTCAGCCTGGCTGTATGCCTCAGGTGAATTGTATTTAACAACCCTGCTACACTCAGAACTTAAGAGTCAATAGTGTGTGTGTGTGTAGAAGAAGAGGGAGGTGTGATAGAAACACATTTTCACTTCCAAAGGTTGATCTCTTTGGAAATCTGTCTGCTGAGTCTTCTGGTGTGAGATTGTG
Organism: Buphagus erythrorhynchus; assembly: GCA_013400855.1. Lineage (NCBI taxonomy): Eukaryota > Metazoa > Chordata > Aves > Passeriformes > Sturnidae > Buphagus > Buphagus erythrorhynchus. The sequence goes on along the minus strand of VZTT01014693.1, from coordinate 87,549 downwards.
TTGAACAGAAACGTGCTATTTATTATGGCTTGACTTGGTCTTTCCATGTTGAAAAGATGGTAACACATTTCACTTCCAAGCTGCTGTGGTCTTGCATTTCTTTCTCATTTGTTGCTTTCTTCATGCAAGTCAGGGATCCTATTTTAAATCCTTATTAGGAAGTTGAAATCAAAGATGTTATGTTAGCATTATCCAAACAGGACAGCGGACAAAAAGAGGCTTTGCTGCTAGGATTACTATTGCTAAATCAAGGAATACCATTCATTCATTCATTGTGAAGGGAGTTCTGCTAAGCCCTGAGAAAAGCAGCAGCAAGCAACTGCGTCAGTGAAGTGCAGCTTGTTTTAAAATACTGAGCTCAGATTTGGTCAGGATAAAATGCCTGCTCTCAGAGTAGCCATTCAGTAGCTGACCTGAGCCTCTCTTGAGCAAGGCTGTGTGGCCCAGAGGTGCCTGCAAAGCCCTGCACTCAGCTCACCTCTAATCCTCATTGGGCATGATGAGCCAGCAGCCTTCCCAGAGGAAGTGGATTGCAAACCCCTGGGGTCAGGTGAATGTGAAGAATGCATGTCAAACTCAGTACTGCTTGATCTAGTGTTGGATGGTGTAAGATCACTGGAATTTTATTCATCATCTTGTTTAATTCTTGACAGAGGTATCTAGTAAGAAAAGGCAGTGAAAAGAGGAATGTTAAGGGTGCTACTTCCTCAGTGCTACCTGGGGAGATGGAGCCAACTTTTGTCCTTATTTTACAGAAGCCACCCATCTTAATGGCTGGCTACAAAAATGTCCTATCCTACCTCCTGGTCTGTATTAAATGAACAGCTGAAATTTACATAAAAAGCGTCTTCATCTGTCTGTGTTATTTTTATAAGGGAAAAATTGGATTTTTACAACCTAAATAGCACAGCATGTAAAGTATTCTCCAAGGTTAAGTTTTAGTAATTCCTTTAGAATGAACAGTATTTACTGTTAAGTATAGTATTTACTTCCAATGCCTGGAAGTAAAGTATCATGTTTGTTTCTCTTGTACACCTCCTAAATATAGAAAGAGCAATACCATAGATAAAATATGCAAGGGTTCAAAACCAACAGTGCCATACTTGTCTAAAATGAAAACCATATGAAAGGAGGGAGGAAAAACAGTGTTTGCCTCTTTTTCTGATGAACCTCTTGTGATGTGCAACTGCAGGTATCAGAATGCACCAGTGAAGAGCAGAGAAGGCAGGAGCTTGGTCGACTGGAGGAGGAACGCATACTAATACTGAACAACTTGGAAGAACTTGAGCAGAAGATCAAAGATTTAAATGACCAGATGGATGAATCCTCAAGAGAGGTATGAAAATATGGGTTAGGTTTTCAATGTCTTGCCTGTTACATGTGTCTACATAGCACAGATCTGATGGGTTCAGCAAGTACAACATGAGGGCACTTGTGGATGTGCACAGCCTTCATGTTTCTGTGCTTTTTCACCAGCATCACAAACCAGGCAGTCTCCTGTTATGAAGGGTATTTTTCTCCAGCTGGGGGATGCTTATGATGCTTGGATTAGCCTTTCCCAGCTGTAACCATTACACTCTGAAGTGGAATTGGAACAATCTTGCTTGTTTAATGGTCACTCAGTTGATCCAAATACCTTGTGTCACTTGGGAGTTTTATGGTGGCATCTCCTGTGACTCTTTAAAGAGAAAGGAAGTGAGACAACTTCCTTTTAAACCTGCTTGGCTTCACAGTGGCAAGGGTATGTTGGCACCCTCTTGGCTTCTGGAATCTCACAGTTGCAAACTGAGCTGGCCAGGCATTTGGGCTGTGCCTGCTCCAATTATCAGCAACAGGAAAGAAACAGCTGTTCCAGAAGGGTTTCCTACAGAGCTTGGGCACAGAGACAGTATCATAACAGGAGGAAGCACAGAGAAGAGTTAGAAAACAAAAAGTTTTGGAAAAAAGAATCTTCAAGCTAAAGTTGGTTTGGACTTTATTTTGCAGTGTTTTATGTTGCAAGTCTACTTTTTCTCAAATTTGTGACCTCTTTTTAACTTTTGTGGCAGAAAAACCTATGGGGTTATTTTTTTCCCCCTCCCCTTTTTAAAAAATATTTCTCTCTTGTGAACCAACTCATTCCCCTCCCCCCAGAAAATAATGTGTATCAAGATTTCTTCTGAGTCTGGACTGCCTCTGAAAGATGTTTTGTGTTCCTAGTTGGATATGGAATGTGCCCTTTTGGATGGGGAACAGAAATCTGAAACAACAGAGCTGCTGAAAGAGAAGGAAATATTGGATCATCTAAACAGAAAAATAGCTGAACTGGAGAGAAATGTTATTGGTGAAAAGACAAAGGTAATTCAGTTACTGTAGCCTGCTGTGTGCTCTGTTCCCCTTGATTTTCAAAATATATTTATATGGTTAATATTAATGGAGCTTATTTGATGAAATACTGCCTGTAAGTAAATTTGCTTGATAAATATGGAAGAAAAAAATAATTGTTTCACCATAATTTGCCTTTAACAGTATTGTTTTCCAAGGTATGATTGGCAAGCAAAATATAGTAAGCTAAAGTAAAAAGACCTGACCTACTGTGAAGATACTTTGATTAATAAAAACCCCATATAGGGCTTGTTACTTGGGTTTTCTGTTGTTTAGAAGAACAGTATTAGCTGAACTGTTCCAGTACCCTTCATTGTATAATTTGGGGGAAAAAAAAAGAAATTATTTTCTCAGCAAAGGAGCAAAATGAAAAAGGGTGCAGTTTTAATCTAATACAATATAGAATATATAAGACATCCATCTAGTATGTAATTTTAAAGTAATTACATTGTTTTATTTTGTTTGCTGACTGACAATTTAAGTATTCTAGAATATTCCCTCTGTAATTAAGTCTCAGAAATTAATTAGTTTTGATATACAGTCACATACTTAATTGCTCTCAACTACACAAGAAATAGATAGGCATATATTTCCAAAATAAGATGGCAGTATAAGAAGATTTTAAGTGCAGAAATGGAAAGGGCCTGCAAGATGAAGTTGCATCCCTCAAGCCAGGGAGTGCTGGTTCCCTCCAGTGAGCTCTTTGCTGGCCTCTCCAGGCATGCAGTGCCCTTCTCCACAGGGCATGTGCCATGGCCAATAATACCTCAAGGTCAGGAAGTTTTTCCAGGGATTTCAGCCAGTGTTGTTTCCTTTTTAAATTTCATCCTCTGCCTCATAATTTAGACCTGTCACTTGTGGAAATGCTCTGGCTAGTCTCTTCTCTTTCCTTAAGCTTTCCAGGAATATCTGGAGGTCTTTGCATTTTTTTGCTTAGAAAAGCTGCATGTTTTTAGCACTTTCACAGCTTCCATTTAATTCACACCTTACAGCTTGCATTGTTTTATTCTGAGCTTTCTGTCTTCGATTTCTGCCTGCCCTGTCAGGAGCCTGGCTGCTGTTTTGTGGCTGTCCTTACCAAGCCTGTGCCTGAAAAGGAGAATGGTGCTCCCACATCTCCACTCTGTGGGGAGACAGTGCACATCCAGTTGGAGTTTGAACCTCCCTGGAGTTCCCTGTCTGCACTTCTCCTTAGGCTTGTGTACCCCTCACTGATCCTTCAGCTCTCAGTGTTGCCTGTTACCACATTTTAAGTTGCCTATGGGACGTGTTTCATATTTGCTTTTTAGCAGAAAGATGAGTTTATAGTGGGTATCAGCAGATAGGGTGTGCAACCAGATCCCCTTCAAAAGGATGCTTCTGGAAGTTCTGGTTGGTAAGTGGTAATAAATAACATTTTCAGAAATTCGAGAGGTCTTTTGTTTTTTGTATTGGCTTTCCAGTGGCCTGAAAGTTCAGTTAAACTAATGGAAGTTATTGTAAAATCTGGAGGAAATTTAAATTTCCTTGCAGCCACCTGTTAGTGTGTAGGTAGCAGTCAGAAAATTCAAATGACAGGTCTAGTTTAAATTTTCAGTTGAAATGAAACATGGAAAGCAGCCTATAAAAAGCACTTTTTGTTTAAAAGGCAAGCTCACTCAAGACATCTTTTTCTGTATGAAACATGGCACTAGTCAGATCAGCTGCAAAATTTTAGTTGTATTTTCTTTTGTGTGCCTCTTTGTTTTGAACAAACGAACAGACAAACCCAGCTGTGAGTGTGTGCTCTAAACGTCAAGCCATGGCTCAGTTAATACTGAAATTATCTTTGTTTTTTTGTTTTTTTTTTTGTTTTGTTTTGTTTTTGTTTTTTGTTTTGGAATACGTCTGAAAGAGTTGCATAAAAGTGAAAGTTGAAAATAGAAATGGGAGACAGGCTTCTACAAAGGGAGTAAAATCTAAAGTGACAGCTGAAGTGTTCTGGGGAAAGTAGTGTCAGCCAGCAAAACAGATGGCACTGATCCTGTCAACAAAAAAAAGTTCTGGCTGGCTTGAAACAGTAGCATTTTTTAAAGCTTGATTATTGTGTCTATGTTGAAATTCAGCTGTGCAGATCTGATGCAAGATAGGCAGCATCTTGGCTCTGTAGTAATGCAGGATCAACCCCCACCCACAAAAAGGGGGCTCAGGTTGAAGTGATAGGTGGTCCCTTTTGCTGAAATAATTTGAAACTTAGGACAGAATTAAGGCTTGGGTTTGGACCAGGAGTTTCCACTCTGCTGATGGTACTGTTTATGTTGTGTCTTGCTAAAAAAAGGTATCCCAGTGACCACAGGTTGGTCATAGTTTTTATTAGTTGCCTGAATATTTCACCCCTCCTGATACCTGGGGCCTTGGTGTTGGTGGAGCCCATATCTCAAACAGCAGCTACATTTCTGCCAGGGCAAGGGAGTGATATCTGAATACACCACAAGGGGTTGGTTGTCTGGAGGTGAGAGGAAGAGTTCATTTCACTTGTGAAACGATGGTGGGGCATTAGTGCTGTATATGATGGCACTTGTCTCTGGAGCAACTTGAGCATCTCATGGAATTTGCCACTGATCTTGGCACCTGTTTGACAGGAAACTCCTGCCTGCTTGAGTCTCATCCTTACTTGTGCACCTGTTTGAAAAAACCTGTGAAATTCTTAAAAAGAGAGATAATAAATTGCAATCTAATTTTTGGGCCATGTTATGGACTTGAAATGGACTGTAGGTAGAAGCACTTTTACTACCTTCTACCTGACTATTTGGGTTTTTTTTTAATTACTACTTTTTTAAATGCCCTGTGCACATTTCATTTAGGTGAGGACACAAAGTTTTGCCAACTTTTTAAGAGTATTAAAGCCACAATTTTAGTCATTGCAAGGCAAAATAATTAACTGGAAAACGTACTGGAAGTCAAAAGGCAGGAGTGAGTTCAGGTTTGGGCTGTGCTCTTTGCTGTGGTGCAGTGTCTCTGTGTCCCAGCCCCTTGTTGTAAACCAGGGATGTATTTTGTGAGTGAGTTTGCACATTCTATGTTAAGCTGCATGCTGGCCTCATCTGAGTCCCGTGCTCAACCCTCTTAGATCATGAGGCAGGACTAATGGGGGGAGAGAACAAGTGAACCAGTGGGGAAGATGGTGTGGTGCACACCCTCAGGTGAATTGAAAGCATTTCCCTTGCCTCTGTGATTATGCCACCACACACATTGTAAGGAGTGAAGCAACTTGTGTTGGTTTACCTGGGTTTTGAAAATCAGAGCTATGGGTGATTGTCATTTTAAAAAGATGACAGAACCTTTGAGCACCCCTGCAGGACTTGGCATAGTTCTGATATGGTACCTGGCCTCTCTGCCAGGTACAAGTGCTGTCAGGACTCAGCTGTCCTGACTGGGGTAGCTACTTCCAGAGCTGTTTCACACGCTCTGTGCTTTCAACTATGCTGGAAACCATGCTAGGATATGGAGAAAAGTCCAACTTTGGCTGTCCTTGTGAACAGCTTACAATCTTCCTTCCTTCCTTCCTTCCTCTCTACAGAAAAAGATGACAACCTCATATGTGAATATCAGCTATTTAAGCTATTAATCACAAATCCCATTTATGCAAAAATAGCCCTGGTAAGCCCTTACTAACACAGTTTGACAGATACAGCTTGAAGCTCTCTGGGAAAGAGCTTACTTATGGATCCTGAAAAAATTACTGAGCATAGCCTGCTCTAGAGAGAGCTGAGCTTGGCAGTAGCCAAAACGAGCAAGCAGGTGAAGCTTTTCCCTTTTCCCTTCTCCCTGCCACCAGGGCCTAGCTCCCTGTAGTTACCATGGCAGTACTGTCAGTGTACAGTAATGATGCTGGTGTTTCCAGTGGAACAGCACCTCAGCTCCAGGGTGCTGTTCACATTTATGACTTCCTTCCAATGAACCTTTGCTCATGAGACTCACATCAGGATTGATGTTTGTCTATGAGGAAATTGGAGAAAATTGTATTTGCTCCATTGGATGTCATCCAGCTCTGCAATGTACTTTGTTTTTGCACAGGGCCTCCATAATCTATGTCATTTTTAAAACATGCATATGTGGAGAAGGATGGTTAATGATTCCCCAAACCCCATGTCTCCAAGTAAAGAGGCTGAAAGTAACAGGTAGCCAGGGAAAGAAAAAATAGATCAGTAAGCATGAATAAACAAGAATAACTGAAAATTAGTAGTGAATTCAGCAGATGTGCTGTGGGAGGTAACCACAACTAAAAGGGAGTTTTGGGAGACTGTTTCAAAACAAGTATTTATGCAAAAGTTGAGACTCTTAAAAAAAGAGAAGGAGATTATTCCTTTTCTTCTAGAGGACCTTTGCCTTATGTCGTGGAGAAATATGTACTCTGGAACTCCTTTATCAACCCAGGTTTCCTGTCCCTCATCAAGAGCAGAAAACAGGAAAGCTGGCAGGGCATAACTCATCTTTTTTGGAATATATTTAATTTTGTCCGCATGCTTTTGTGGAAATTTTTCAGTTATTAACAGAAAATCCCAAATATGCCAAAACATTTGAAGCTCAACTTCTTTGCTGTATTAGTATTACAAAGACTTGCAAGGATAGAGTCAAGGAAAAAGCAGCTGTCTGGTGAGCCACCAGCAATGAAAGCTAAATATACTGGTCGCCTTTCTCCTCAGTCCTTTCTCTTCTGGATGCAAATTTCCTGCAGCTGGATTTTATCCTGATGAATCTGAAAAATTATGTCTTGTAGCATAGCCTTTTCAATATTTACTGGTCAGATTCCAGTTCAGCAAGATGTAAGCAAGTATTTTAAAAGGATGAGCTACCATGTCCATAACATTATCTACCTCCTTAAGACACAATACACAAGATTAAATGTTTAGAGGAATACTTGTATCTGCTGGATATATCCACATGAGGATATCCTGTAGAGAGAACACTATTGACCCCAAAGATGATTACAAAGACTCAAGGAGAAAAACCTGAATTCATGAGCTTTCTTTTAAAACATTCATGAGAGAAATATCAGAATGGGTTATAACCCAATGGAAATCCTCTTACTGTCATCTAGATTTTGAAGACTATAAGGATTTGAATTTTCTGACGTGAATGTTTTTTTCTTGTGGTTTGGATGATGATTTTCTTATTTACACTCACGAAGGAACAGTGCTTTAGAATCAAAGGATTTCTTTTGCCCCCCTGCATCTGTCCTCTTAAGACAACATGTTGCAATGGTCAGAGAATGAGCTTAGAAATTCCAAAAAGCTTGAATTGTCTTAGTAGCAGGTTAATGTGTGCACCTGTTGGGATTTTTTTACTTGAAGCAGAGGGATCCCTTACTCTGATTTAAAATACTTTTTAACAGTAGATTAATGCATGCATCTGAAATTAAATCATTGAGATCTCTTGTATAGATGCCATCACTGAATACAAGCTGTTATATAATAAATTAGTTACCCCTCATACAGAGAAAAGAACTGTTATGAACAACCTTCTATCTCACGATGTTCCTTTTCATATGCCTGGCATACTTTTTATTTTCTCCTCTTAATAGCTTTTGTCATGAAACTGACAGGGATTTAGTGACAAAGAATTAAATTGTGGCAAGTTTAATGCATCTGTCCTTAAAGAGATTGAGGAATGCAGGAAGGAGTAGTCAGAAAGTACAGAAAAGGAGCATGTACAGTTTGCACAGGAGACTCTTTTATTTCAGTGGGGTTTTCTGGTCAGTTATATGCAATTACATTTCTCAGAAACCTGTGAGACTTGTAAGACTAGCTGGTTCCATACTGAGAGGGACTGAGTGTGCATGTCTGAAGTTTAGTGTGGACTGTGAGTTGTTGCTACCTTAAAACATGGTGATTTATAGGTGAGTTGGACTGAAGAAGATCCTGGAGTACTTCAGACTGGATCATGGAAAGTATTAGAAGTGAATCATTCAGCTTGTTGGTTTTTTGTTTTTTTTTCATTTGCCTTGTAGGCTTATTCACAA